>PKRV01000669.1:582873-759124 GCA_003709505.1 Hyphantria cunea | reverse complement strand
TTGTAGTAGTAGTAGTAGTGTTAAGCTAATTCAGTTATGTACTAAGGTACATAATTGAATTAGCTTAGATCTTAGATGACGTCACCGTTGTTGACATCATTTAATATCCATTAGTGCGTAGTAACAGTTGTTGTAATAAGTAAATGTACCCAAGACTTAGTAGTGGCCCCGAGAGAGAACAATGCTCTTTTGTTACCCTTATTGGAATTGTGGCACTGTAGTGTCGCATTACTGAGTTTTGAAAACATTATTAATATACAAGCTTTTGTACACGAGCTTTTTGATAATATTATGAAATGATTAGTACGTGAATTAATTGCACGCTGCTTTTTAAACAAAGCATAACTTCTACTACACATTCTTAAACACGGCTAAATATACTTGTGGTTTTTTGCTTAAACGAGTTCACTAAAAAGTGAATCTAACTTGTGGTGACCGCGTCTCGGCAAACGTATTGTAGGACGCCTGGCATTTATGTAAGACGGCTGGCATGAGCTGGATGCGAGAAGCCGAGGATCGAACTAAGTGACGTGCAATTGGAGAGGCCTATGTCCAGCAATTGTCTGTAATAGGCTAATGATGATGATGATGATGATGAGCTTACTAAAGTGACTCTTCTGTGCCTGATGGACAACATGAGCAAAATCCAAGAGCAGTGGTCACCATACTTATTGCGAATGAAACAATGCAGAATTAAGTTACGTTAAGCAAAACCATTTTACAAAGATGTAAAATGGATTTTGAACATTATGCAAATTAAGGCGTATTTAAAGTTTATATGGAGAAGAAGAGCAGAAAGATGAAACAATAAATGAATTATGGTTGGATATAGTTGAATAGAATTTCGATCGCGGGGCGACCACTAGCTTTTCCAAATACATAAATGTAATATATATAGTGTATTACATTTATATATAGATCTCTATTGTTTTTTTGGATGTTTTATATGTTACCTGTGTGTAAACTACCGTAAATTTTGATACACTAATATCCGTGTTATGGTTGTCTGGAAGAAATCGCCGTGAGGGATAAGACCGCCCATTGTTATACATAATTTGTGACTGCTCCTGTTGTACCATTTTACTTTGTATATACAATTAAAATTAAAATATATATATGTAGTAGGTATACGTAAAATTTCTACAATAATACATATATGATTTATACTAACAAAGTGGTGAAAAGCCAATAATCTTTTCTTATAATATTAAAATAAATATTTTGGACATCTCTCACTCACGGCCATTTAGTTTCAAGCTAAGCAGAGCTTGTGTTATGGGTACATTAGGCAGGGTCCGGATGGCGTAAGAAAGCGGTTCCCGGATCTCTCCCGTGTCAAGCGCAGAGTGGCACACCGTGGTGGTTTAGTGGGTAGTCTGGCGAGTCAGTCAGGAGTCCCACATGAAGCGGACCCCCTGTCCCCGCGGGGGGGGAGCGAAGTGCAAAAAGGCATACCACCAGGTAAAAAAAAAAAAAATGTGTACATTAGGCAACTGATATAAATACATATACACTTATCATTGGAAAAACATACACATATAATACACAACACACCCAAACTCTAAACCAAATATTTGCAGATCATACAAATGTTTGGTCCGACCAGAAATCAAACCCGAATCGGACATAAAATAAATATGAGACATATGTCTCGCTTCCATGGTTAAAATAATGCAACAATTATAATGAAATCTTAGTTGAAATCTTTGCATTTTTCAAAAAGAAATCACAGACAAAAGCTAGTTTCCGTTTTTTTTTTACATGTGTTACAACCAAATTGGACAATAAATGTGGTAACTTGTAGAAATCGTATATATGCATGTTAATTTTGAAATGTGTTAACATATGCAGTGAAGAATATACACAGAAAAAAAAATTATAGAACATTAAATGTTAAGTTGATTTGTGTATGCTTCGAAATCTCGAAAACCAGCATCGATGGAGCTCAAATTTTAATCTGATACAGAATTCGCTTCAATGATTGTTTTTATCTATTGTTTGCAATCAAATCACAGTATTCATTTTACAGACAGCAAAAGTTTCATGTTTTTGATTAATTACCAACTTTGCTCATAAACTTGAACCCCTTAAGAAATCTGTGGAAAATCCTATGTACATTTCATATGCTACTATTTGTGATCTTTAATTAATTAAATATATAAATAAAGCGTGACAAGATACAGCTCGGAAATGTCATAACAAAATACGAAACATTTGGAATACTTCAACCGGCATATATACAACATGAATGAGACAGATGGCCCTCCATCAAGAGACAGGCTTATGTCGGATTAAACTGCCACCTACGTAATCTAGGAAGCCAGTCGACAAGAATGCACGCTCGTGTAAGATTGTATATAGAATTCCATTTCCGATATTGAGGAGGCTTTTGCAATGAGCTAGACATGCTTAACTTTCCAGTAAAATCAAAACCGGAATAAACTAGACAAAAATACGCGCATATTAAACAATATCTAGCTTTCCCATCAATAGAAAAATAATGAGAAATTCATGAGCAAAACTTTGCTTGCTTCCCGCGGTTATCAGTTCATACACAATAATTCGTAGTTGAAGACTGAAATTTAAAATTGGAATAAAAAGAGAGGGGGGGGTTAAAGATTAAGATAAATGTGCAGTTTGCCAAACTTATTAATTAAAAAAACTTCAGCTGGCTAGAGGTTAGTTTTAAAATTAATTATTTTTTTCGGGGATCGGTTTTGTTTTTCGACAGACGGTCCCCGTATCATCTCATCCACATTTTTTTATATTTTTTATCATTATTTTCATTCGACGAAGACTTGAAGACTCAAAGACTTTAGATTTAAAGTATTTAAACACTTAACATTAGCAGAAATATCTGATTAGCTGGTTGACATTGCATTAAAAGAAGAATTATTTTCTTGAAAATCGTAGAATAAATTTCCTTTCGTTCAGCATTCGCATAAATATAGAAGTAATTTCCTGAACTACGCAAACATCTCCATGACGGGGAGTCCCGGTGAGTATAAAACACTACGGCAATACAAACTTTATGTTTTCGTAGTCAACAAAGTACTCCAGCTATTCCTAAATACGGTGAATTAAACGCAAAGGAGCGGTAAGATTAACATATGTATATTGCACATTATAAATTATGATAGAGTTCTATTAATACGAACCAAATTAAGCCTAAAAATAATCGGTAGATTTTATTAATTATCGGTAGGTTATTCTATTTTAGTTACCAATTGTATAATATTGAAAACCATTATAATAAGATTAGAACTGTGCAATCTACATGCACTGTACCACAGTGGCGCAATCGTAGCGTATGCGACTACTGTGCTTGAGGTTTCGGGTTCGATTCCGGATCGGACCAAATATTTGTATGATCTGCAAATATTTGCTTCGGCATTTGTATGGTTTCTGTATATAATGTATATTTATTTACAAAAAGTATTTGTGTATTTATATCAGTGGTTTAGTACCCATAATACAAACTCTGCTTTTTTTGGGTCTAGATGACGTTGTGTGTTAAATGTCCGAAATATTAATTATGTTATGAAGCTGTAACCAAAAAATAGTAATATTATATATGAATACCTTGATTTTGATTGCATCAAAGCTACCCAAACTCACTTAAATCTAGGTGTCATATTGGATTACACTAAACTGAATTGACACGCTACCGAAAACCGAATTGTGTATGCCCAAATTTGAAGGCCACTAACATCATAGAGCTTTTGCGACTGTACGTTGAAGTTGTATAGCTAGATAAAATAAAACTTTTGTTCCACACATACTTTTGTTGTGTTCCAGTTTTTTGTTGTGTTAGCAGAACTGCCGGTTTTTGTGAATACACGAGCAAATATGAAATACTGACAAATACGGTGTATATCGACTATGCCGCAATGAAACCTACAATCAAATGTTTTTTTAAAAGAAATACTGTTTGCATTTAGTCCATAAAACAGTTTATTTATTTTCTATCTTTATTTGGGTGCTTTTGCAGAAGGATTTTGAACTTTCTGCTAACATTTGTTCATATTTCTGTAAAGTGGGGTTGATAATTCTAAAAAAACGTAGCTATATAACAATCGTGTGGTGGCTTCCCGTGAGCTCAGAATCTTAAAATTTGGTACGAGGCTACGTCTTATACCCCTTTCCTCACGAACGTCATTTAGCAATAAAATACCATAACCTATACTTATATACTTATAGGTTTGTTCGGAACCCTCGGAGCAGAATAAACAGTACTAGGGCGTACCAAGAGAGGACGCCACTAAACTTTTTTTTTATAAGACCGAGCAAAGCTCGGTCATCCAGGTGTTGTATATTTATTTGGCACGGTCTAGAGCTAAGAAGCTTGTCGTATTTTTATATAAGTGATGTCAATAGATTTGTCTTGGTCGTGAGAGCGACACAAAAAAAACAAGGAAAAAGCTTTTCTTTTCGGTTCTCTCTATCTTTTCAGTTCTTCAATGAGATATTAAAACAATTGGGTTTTTTAAATACGTCGTTACATGTTTAGAGGCTTCTGCCCAGCCGTGGACTGGTAAGGTAAGGGCTGTTTACTTGGTAAGGTTTGCAATATAAAGGAAGAAATCTTCGAAATTAACAAAAGTACATGCAACTTCACTCTTCTAAACTATTATGATTTTTAAGACCTTACCTCAAAGACAGACTGTCTTTATCCTTCGGCAAGTGAGGTCTTGGGCGACCGATGTCAGCAGCGACGAAGCGGAGCTTCAAACCAGGAAGAAGACTCGGCTCTCGATTAATAGCTGCTATGGCCAACGGTAAAGCGCCCAACACTGTCTGTAAGTACAAGTAAAAGTTAATATATTAAAGCAAAAAAGAGAAAAGTATTATTTACTGCTTGCAAAACCTGAAAAGGGTATTCAAATCGGATCACTCTAAAGACCTTTTGTTTCCAACAAAGTTAACATCAGTTTGATATAATTTTATTTTGGGCTGGATCGACCGGAATGTTGCCTCACAGAAAACCGGTGTGAAATAGCACCAGCGCTGTGTTTAACTAAGTGAGTGAGGATACCAGAGGCCCATACTCCAACCCCTCCCCCATTCCCCTCCCATACCCAAGGCCATCAAACTTGTGACATCTCTAGTGTTGCGGGTGTCCATGGGCGGTGTAATCGCTTACCATTAGGCAATAGGTCTGCTCGTTTACCCTCAATTCCGTAAAAAAATAACCTTAAATACGTCAGACCAGATAAGATTTCATGTCATTGACCCTATCTGGTTTGATCTATGTCAAACCAGATAGGGACAATGACATGAACAAAATGATCATTGCTCATAAAACAATATTTGATTTTTCTTAATAAAATTATAAACGATACTACAAAAGGCGGAAATTCATCAATTCATCACCAGTCGCTTCCTTGTTTGTAAAGTGTCAACGCAAACGTTGTCTTGTTTCTATCTTCGTGATTTAGTTTTTAGAGGAAATTACGAATTATAATATAATTTGAAATCAAACACCTTTTAGTAATTATTAATTTCTAAACGTGTATTTCAAAAAACACTCTTTGTGGTTATTTTTATCTTATCAATACCCTACGGCTTAGACAAACAAGTTATTAACGTGTGTGGCGAGCAATTTTATCTGAAGCTGAACTATACAAGGTCGATTAACTCAGTCCCTTTAAGGGATCTTTACACTATTGATTATTTATGCCTCATTACTTCTAAAGATAACTTGTAAATATCTATACAGGGTCGGCCTATATTCCCTTTTCATCTTTAGCTTTTGGTCTCGAGAATGACGAAGCATGATGAAAACTTGCTACTTAATAAGGTTTTTGCGTAATTTTTGCTGGTTATTTTTTTACTGCTCCCAATCTAGAATTACATTCTTTATCAAGAGGGACTTTAAAGATATAAATGAAACTAATTCGAAAAAACCGGGATATAGCAAAAAAAGTTACCCAACTGCAAAAAAAGAAGATATTCATGATCATATTAATTTAACAACTTTAGCGGATATAATTCTACAGATGTTATTGTCTACCAGTCTACCGTTGGGTGGAACGGACATTAATGAGAATGTGCACTAAACTTTAAATAAAAAAAACTAAAAATTAAAAAATAATGGAATACGATAAATCTAAACATTCATACAAAAATGCATTTAAACATACACACATATACTTATAGACTTACACATCGATATATATATTAAATATTAAATTTGTGATGACTCCGCTATGTCAACGGCAAGGAGAGCTCGCACCTTAACCCTAACTCATTCAGGGACTAGGACTATCTGTACATAGTATTAATTGAAGATCTTTAAAAGATCTGCGTCCTGCATTGTTACACGCAGTTGTTCCTATATCTTCACAACACCGGCCGCAGATAAAACCGGAGCACGGCAAGTTAAATAAGTCCTAGGGCGCTATATTTAATTCGAATAAACACATTTACGTCGAAATTATACATATTCTGTGAAGACCAAATCTGATATTGCTCTGACACTCCTGAAAGCTAATACCCTTCCGTGACATAACCTTAGCCCTTTGCATATCGAATTATTTCTCTACCGATATTGTCAAGGCGTCAGATAGCGCAGTGTTAACCTCTGACAATACGTTCAAGCGCCGTCTGCGTTATTTGAACATTCTATTTACATATATTTGTAAGGTGTCAAATGAACAGAAGATGAAGTTATTGACCTGTGAGATGGGCCTAAAAAAGACAGAGAGACCACGTCTGTTACTAAATGCTGTGCTCTTTGTTGATAAATACATGTGGGAGAGCCACACTTTGGCATGAATGGGCCGGCAAAACCGGAGTGGTACCACGGCCTCACAGAACACCCTAATATGAAGTGAGCGAGGATACTAGAGACCCATGTCCCAACCCTCCCCCCATCCCCATCCTCCTCACGATCCCCCAAAAGTCGGCAACGAACTTATGACGCCTCTGGTGTTGCAGATGTCCATGGGCGACAGTAAGCGCTTGCCATCAGGCGANGCAAGGAGAGCTCGCACCTTAACCCTAACTCATTCAGGGACTAGGACTATCTGTACATAGTATTAATTGAAGATCTTTAAAAGATCTGCGTCCTGCATTGTTACACGCAGTTGTTCCTATATCTTCACAACACCGGCCGCAGATAAAACCGGAGCACGGCAAGTTAAATAAGTCCTAGGGCGCTATATTTAATTCGAATAAACACATTTACGTCGAAATTATACATATTCTGTGAAGACCAAATCTGATATTGCTCTGACACTCCTGAAAGCTAATACCCTTCCGTGACATAACCTTAGCCCTTTGTATATCGAATTATTTCTCTACCGATATTGTCAAGGCGTCAGATAGCGCAGTGTTAACCTCTGACAATACGTTCAAGCGCCGTCTGCGTTATTTGAACATTCTATTTACATATATTTGTAAGGTGTCAAATGAACAGAAGATGAAGTTATTGACCTGTGAGATGGGCCTAAAAAAGACAGAGAGACCACGTCTGTTACTAAATGCTGTGCTCTTTGTTGATAAATACATGTGGGAGAGCCACACTTTGGCATGAATGGGCCGGCAAAACCGGAGTGGTACCACGGCCTCACAGAACACCCTAATATGAAGTGAGCGAGGATACTAGAGACCCATGTCCCAACCCTCCCCCCATCCCCATCCTCCTCACGATCCCCCAAAAGTCGGCAACGAACTTATGACGCCTCTGGTGTTGCAGATGTCCATGGGCGACAGTAAGCGCTTGCCATCAGGCGATACTTATGCTCGTTTGCCCGCAATTCCATTTAAAAAAAACCGCGAAACCACCCTTAATGTCTATGACCAATGTCAAGTAAATGAAATAGATGGAGAATACTGAATTATATTTAAATATATTATATATTAATGCCTCGGTGGTGCAATGGTAGCGTATGCGTCTACTGTGCTGAGGTCTCAATAACAATTTCCGGTTCGGAGCACTCGTTTATGTGATCTACAAATATTTGTTTCTCTGCATTTATATAAACTAAAGGTCAAGTGCGATTCGGACTCGCGCGTGAAGAGCAAACCGGAAAAACTTTTAGGCCTAGTAAAATATATGATGTAACAAAAAATGTAGGCTTTTCGCAAATTTTCCTTTATTTGTGCTATTAGACATCGCTACGTACCAAATTTCATGATTCTGAGTTCACGGAAAGTACACTGTAGGTTTTGATTCACTCGCAAGTGTCGAAAATTTGCAGCACCTTACGGCTGTATCTTTTGATTACGTTGCCTTAGAAGTCTGTCTGATTTCCACAGCTCCAATGGATAATAGATCTGAGTATCTGATATCAATTTCAGCTTGATACCTTCACTCGTTCCGGAGAAAAAGGGTCTTGTCAGACAGATGGACAATAAAGTGATCTTATCCGGGTTTTATTTTTTTCCTTTTGAGATACGGAACCCTAAAAATAAGTATTCTATCAGAAAACCTAGCTTTCGTAGTACAAGTTCTGTGTCGTTTGAAATTAACTATGGCGTTGTGTGTCAAATGTTTCTCTCTCTCTCTCTCTCTCTCATGATATAAATAAAAAAGTATATGTATAACTAATACAAAAGTTGAAGTAGCTATAAACAGTAACATAACATTAACTTCAAAGTAATCTAGTTATTCAAGTTTAAATGAACAAGGTTAAATTTCAATGTCACATCTCTTGTTTGTGTACTACGTTACACAGACACGGAACCTATCACAGATCAATGCTCTAGAGAAACCCTAAGTCTAGGATGTCTAAGTTATAATTAGTTTGGGATTTACTTTAATTACTTTTGGTACAATAAAGTAACCTTAATTTATTTCCAGATTCACCACGTTTGTGGGCAATATATTATTTTAATCTCATCATTTTCTTTCCAAGATTTGGGTTCGGCTACTAGTTCAAACGGTTTAACCTGAATATCAGTTTTTACACGAAGCGACTGGCATAGGACCTCCGCATCCTTGAGGATGAACCGAATTCGAAAGTGAACTAGTTGTCAGTATATTTAAGGAATCTGACAACCGGGACCATCGGCTTAACGTGCTCTCCGAGTCACGAGCGGGATACACCACCATATTTCATACTTCGGGCTGCTATTAAGAATTTCTTGTAAGAAAAACACAGCAGCATTATATTTTCTTAGTCCGCTTAGTCGTATACACCGACGGCCTTGCAGGAAGTTAACATGGGCTTACTAAAATATGTTTTTGGGTAATTCAGTAAATTTTCATGACAATGAATATTGCAGTAGGAAATTTGCCAGGTTAGGTAGTTGTTATAAACTTAAAAAAATCTATCGTTGTTTACTTTGCAAATTTTGCTCTAATAATAACTTTGAAACTTTCATTTATGAATAAAAATTACTTGCCATGACTGTTCCATCAACGCAAAGGCTAAATTGCTGAGTTTGTGGACATGAAATATTTGAAGATGATACTTTTGATGTTGTAAACACCAACTAAGCAAAGTTTTTTGATAAATTTCGCCCCATTGAATATGAGATGAAAATAAACGGCTATAAGGAATTTCGACCGTCTCAAAGTTAGAAACATATAAGAAGAAATTATCAATTTAAGAGAATTAATATGATCACGTAGGGATAACAAGGTACAAGGTCTCTCGTAAGATCCGTGACAAGTTAAGCATCCCCAAAATACACACTTGACCAAATCCGTTTATTCGTAGTAAATGTAATTTGAACTCTCTGAAGTCAATTCCGCCTATAAACGTTTTCAAATTAGGTTAGGAGGACTTACACTATTATTACATACCAGTTTAAACTTGTATACAGCTCCGGCATCGCATTTACTAGTTATGGTGATAAATGGTGGCCTATGTCCGTCTTAAAAAATCCAATTATCATCATCTCAAATTTTATTGAAATCTGTACAATGATTAAGACACGTAATCGCAAGAGATAAACTGATGTCATAAACATTGCATGGAACGTCAAACCACTATTAACGATGATAACTTTTAAACTATTGGTCCAAGTAAGTTAATGTAAGAACAAAATTCATCTACATTAAATACTGAATGAAAGAGAAAGCGACAGACGTGTCAATTTTGATAAATATTCAAAAATCTGCATTGGGAAAAAGAATCTAATTTAAATTATGTTTAGACCTCACTATTCAGAATTTACAGATAAGCTAAAACCGGCTGACCAAAATGTAGATGTGTAGAATGTAGAATGCGCAAGGCAAGATACTTTTTAGATGCCAAGATTTATCGAAAAGAGTTAATCATTAGTCTGATTACCATAGCAAAGGTTCTGCCATAATCAAACCAATATGTAGGGTATCTAAAGTTATTTTAGTAGAACTGATTATTTAGCTAATCGAGATTTTTAAGTGAAAAAACTTCTTTTATTTGCTTATAAAAGCGGATACTATTACTTGCGAAAACCTCGGTAAAACATATGCTACTACTTTGAAAACGAGACATTCAAAAGGCATGGTAGCTCCGCATTTATTGATTGTGACTTAATATTATAGCTCATTTGAACTAAATGTACCTGACCTTTTAAGTAGGTGGTCATGGTTTAATGTCTTAACATTAAACACATTTTGATTGTGGTAATGTTCGTTTTGATCGTCTCTTAAATAGATAAGCTTTGAATTAATAAACAGAACACCAATCAAATGATCTTATCCTTTTTGACATATTTATTTATAGTGAAGGTCACGGGTTGGTTGATTGTTTGTATCAACTTCTTTTCTCCTCGTTGCAGTCTATGTGTTTGTTTAGTTTAGTTTAGTTGACTCTTACGACACCCTTACGGGTATGAATAAGGGTAGTGACACTCTATTATATTCATTCGTCACCATAAAAGCGTAATAAAACCACTTTCTTTGTCTTTTACATAAGTAATAGATATTTTTTAACTTCACGCGATCTGTGAGACCAACTTTTAAATTTAGTAATAATAAAGGCTAAATTTAGCGTTCTTTAATAAACAAAGTGTACCATTTAAATTAGTTTAGTGTCGTTGTAAATTTTGTGAGAAGATCTAATAAAATAATGTTATTTGGGTAAAGTGTTGGCAAAATTTGTTATGGAACCACTCAACTAGCAACTGACGTTAAAATAATATTTGTATATGTAATCGAAAATTCAAGTGTTACGTTTTAAAGATTGTGAATTCCTAAATGTTTTAGTTTTTTCCAAGTGTTTATCTATCGACATGTAACTTAATATAATACTGGTAATGGAAGAAAACATTTTAGACTAACTGTGCCTCCATCTGCAGTAAAAACCACGTATATCAGAGGCACTAAAACGTGTGTCCTCCGGGAATACTATATTTGACTGCCTCTGTGGCGTAGTGGTAGCGAATGCGACTGCTGTGCAAGGGGTCTCGGATTCGATTCCTGAGTCGGACCAAATGTTTGTATGATCTGCAAATATTTGTTTCGGAGTTTGGGTGTTTAAATGTATAATATGTATTGATTTACAAAAAAAAAGTATATAAGTATTAATATCAGTTGTCTAAGTACCCATAGTACAAGCTATGCTTAGTTTGGGACTAGATGGCGTTGTGTGTTAAAATGTCTGAACATATTTATTTATTTATATTTCTAGGACAAATATGTGTATATTAATCCAGTTACTTCAAAAATTGTTGTCTTTTTTAGAGATATGTGTGTATTTACATTTTTTTACGATTGGATGTGAAGATTTTATGCTATTCCAAAACAAAAGATGGATCCACCGACCAAAATTGTGATGTTAAAAAGTAGTAGCAATTAAATGGAAAAAAATAATTTCAATATGTATAATATTAAAGATTAATTTTACTAATCAATAACAAATTTATTCAAGTACTTATGTGTTCCGAGACTGTTTTATATAAATATTATAGTTTGTGATTTTCATTTTTATATTCTAGAAAGGTTTTATGCAAATAACACTTCAGACGGCGACGTGCGGTTTAGACATATTGATTGAAATTTTACACAGATTTAAATAGATAAAGAAGGGAAAGTGGTTATTTCCACGCTATAAATAAACTATGTTATTTGGGTATTTTTTGCATTTTATAGGTATTTGTGAACATATGGTTGGGTTAAACCGATTACAAAAATTCCTTATAGTTCTGTATTTAATTCATGTGTACGTATTTATGTACATGTATGTGTACGAGTCGCAGGCAACTGACTTAATTAGCCGTTTAATCAACACATATTTCACTTTCATATTTTTGCCGCATTTAATGAAATATTGTTAATTTGTAAGTACCAACAGACGCTTCAATTTTATCTTTATTTTTATAAATCTTCTATGCTTGCGTATGTGACTAAATTCCACCTGAACGGCTGATCGGATTTTAATTAATTTGTTTGTGTCTATTCCTGAGAATTTTAGATTCACAATTTGGTAAACAATCTATTTGTGCAGCCAATAGACTCGACACGCGGTTACCTGCAGGTGAAGTTAAACCACGCGTAACAACGCGGGTATTATCTAATTTATTTGTATAATGATTAGATATTGCAAGAGCCGTTATTAAAAATCTCTTGACATCTCATGCATGAAAATCAGTTCAAAGTTTAGGCGCTACATTGGACAATACCCTTCCTTATTCTTTTTCCATAGCCGGGTTACAATATTATGTAGCAGCTAATAACAAATATACATATTTTCATACTTGCGACCTCAAAAGGAAATTCAAACGTAACAAAATAGTAAATATTTACGTAAGGGAAACCAACATACACCAAGAAATTTACTATTTGCAATATGCTATATGAAAATACCATTTTCCTCGGGTTTGCAGATTCATGAAAATGTATTCTTGATTTTTCTAGTACGTCTCCTGATAATCCCGGCTTATTGATATCCACTTTGTTACGGCGCTGATGTTGAAGGATTTATTTAACTTGTAACATTTGTATGCATGTATTTGTAGTTGTTAGTTTGGTACAAATCTTGGAAACGAAGGTAGAACCACTTTCCGATGTTCCATTAGCCTTTGGTAAGTTTGGTGTACATTTATATATTTAGTGACAACACAATAATAAAATAATATATTAAATTCAATCATATTAGAAAGATACTTATACCATACTTGAGATTATAGTTCTAGATTTTGTAATTAATGTATTGATCAATATTTTATTGACTACAAAAGAAGGAGTTTTTCAATTCGACAACTGGAACATCATTATTTTAAGCCAATTTAAGATTTTTTTAAACGAAAGTCAATATCATATTTTATGAGTTTTAATTGGAGAGGCTTACGCCCTACAGTAGACTTCGACAGGCTAATGATGGTGAAGAAAATATTACTTCATTTAAAAAAAATCTTCTGGTCTGGTTCCAAATTTACGGGAAACTAGGAAATTTGTACTATTGGAATAGAAATTGGTGATACTGTTTTAAAGATATCAATAATTTCGAAACAATTCATTTTATATATAAATGTACTAAACTTCGAACTTTAGTATTCCATACATATCACGGTTACTTCAGAAATTACGGTTAAGTTTTCGAGGTGTGCTCCGTTTATGAACAGTGTAACCTATTCGAAACATCGGGATATGTACATAATCTTTATCTTTTTTACTTTAAACTAGCAATTCTTGCATAAATGCAATCTAAGTTGTAGGTAAGGCTCCAACAAGTTTCATGAAATTTAGTACGCAGGTTTTAGTGGCAATAAATCCATCTAAATTTTCAAAATATTTACCAAAAAAATACCGGGAAAAGCTCGGTCATCAAATTGCTTACACTAATTAGAGTTTTACTAGTTACGAAAATAAATATTGAATGAAAACTCACCTGACTTCTTCCATATGCTCCAAGGAATCCCACAGTGATGGTTTTATCGTTTGACCAATTGCCACTGACACTGGGACACACGGTAGCACCACCACAATCACTGTTCACTACATCGAACAAATTAAATCCTTCCACATTCAACGTGCTCACTGACAAATTGTCTTCTATTAGATTAGATGTCAAACTAGAATGTATATTATTCAAATAAACAGAATCCAATGTATTTGATTCAATGTGTTCTAAGTCATCAGATACTGTTGTATTTAATGCTTCACATTTTTTGTGATGTCCATCATTAACTATTATATTTATAGGTTTACTTGTATTTATATAAGTAGTATTATAGATTTCACCATCGAATGTTTCTGTTTTATTATCTTGTTTTTCATATTCATTAACACCTTTGTCCAGGATTTGTATATCACCTTCAATAGAGAGTCCGACTTCTATGAGAACAATTAAAACGAGGTACGTTGAATTTTTATACGCCATTTTGATTGTTTGAACTCAGGTTTGGTTCGTCATCAGAGTTTTTCTGAAACAATAGAATAAGTTGTTGTTATTACATTTTGTATTTTAACTTTGTTTTTAACATTAAAGCTCAGACTCGGATGCAACAATTTATTTTTAGCACACGATTCTGACCTAGTAGTAATAACACTTGTTTTGATATCCTAATTTAATCTTACAAGCAATGTCTCTTTCTTACTTTTGCATTTATTTATTTTCTACCTTTTCTTTCAATACATTTCTAATTTTTCCCATCTCACCTTTAATGTCCCGGTTAATTTCGATATAGCAACACCCTACTACTTAAATGGGACCTAATATATAGATGGTGAATTGTGTAAATTAAAAAAAAACGTAACTCTTGCACTTGAGACACAAACCTGGGTCTCGGGAGACTTCACTTAAAATGGACACAAAGAATACCCTCAGAAAGACATATTATGAATCACTGAGAGTTTCGTATGGGGATCGAACCAACACAGTATAGTGAGAATCGGCGAAATTGTCACTGAAGAAGAAGAGGCTAAGAATAGGGTGGTAGTTAATACCACCCTATTCTTAGTCTCTACTGTTCTTCTGTGACCTCCGTTTGCGTACCGCTTAAGTAGTTGTTTTGATTTTATAATCTAATTTTGTTTAAATTTCCATTTAAGAAATGACCAGTGCGTCTTTTGTAGGCTGCAATACCTAAACAACAACCCATAATGTCCCACTGCTGGGCTCGGGTCTCCTCTCAGGAGAGGGTTAAGGCCATACGTCCCCACGCTGGCCAAGTGCGGGTTGGGGACTGGCAAGAATACGTTGNAGAATCGGTGAAATTGTCACTGAAGAAGAAGAGGCTAAGAATAGGGTGGTAGTTAATACCACCCTATTCTTAGTCTCTACTGTTCTTCTGTGACCTCCGTTTGCGTACCGCACCAGTGCGTCTTTTATAGGCTGCAATACCTAAACAACAACCCATAATGTCCCACTGCTGGGCTCGGGTCTCCTCTCAGGAGAGGGTTAAGGCCATACGTCCCCACGCTGGCCAAGTGCGGGTTGGGAACTGGCAAGAATACGTTGTGGCTACGTAAATCTTGCCGTTGGATGTTTTTAAGCCGCCCGAAGGCCTACAACTAAGCTTCACGACTGTTATCGTATGATAACAACCGGGACCGACTGCTTAACGTGACCTCCGAATCACGGAGACGCTCATGGTAACATGCCACCAGCGGTCACCCATCCAGGTACCGACCGCGCCATCGTTGCTTACCCTCGATGATTGTTTCTAATCACCGAGTGCAACTGGGCTATGAGCGCCACTAGCAATACCTAAGTTATTTTTTAAATAAGTCTAGGTGCTATCTTCATCTTCCGAGGTAAAAACTTTTGCATTTGGACAAGATTTCTACGGTTTTTTTCCCTTACTGCTTTGAGCGTCTTTTTAGTACGAACACCACGTCCCATTATACACATCAATAGCCCAGTGTACAAACATTACACTAATGCCAAATTGTATTTGGCTTTATACCTCCTATATATAATGCAATCACGGAATTCAGTTTTCTTTATCACACCACTCCATTTCAATATCACAAAATATTTTACAATAAATAGTGTGAAAATAAAAGAACACAAAGTACAATCATATAAAAATGTCAATTTCTAAATTGAAAAGTACTATTTTGTTTATTTTAAATTATAACAGTATTTATGGCCAGACTAAGTAAATCATATCTAATTCATCATGTAGACGGGCTAATGACTTTGCCGAAAGTGTAATAATAGTATTTTGTAAAAGCGAATTTCAAAACATTAACTTATTTACTCACTTAAGCCAATGAATAAGAGGGATGAAAATTTTGCTAAACTGGGTCTTTAATTCAGAAAGTATTTGTTAACAAAGGCTCAGTGAAGTATAAAATTATAGATAACTGAAAATAAGTTGTTGGTATTATATTGTTACGAAGAAAGAATATTCTCGTTGTTTTCTTGAGGCACAGATTGATGAATTTTACATCAAAATGCATAACACCGAATATGGACGTGATTGATGTGGGTTTGGTTTATTTATATTTCGCAGAAATGTTATATTCAAGATGTTCCTTCCGGTGTTACGTATTGTTTGGTGTTCGATATAAAAGGCGCTTTGTAGACACCGCTTTAGTTCGAGCTTCAGCGCGAGAAATATTGATTTGATATCAGTGATTATCTTAGCGATCGGATTGAATTCGGAGTAATGTTGTGATTTTAAGATTGTCTTAAATAAAACCTTTTATACATGTCATAAGATTCATTTCTCAAATCCATCGATCCTTTACAGTATTCTGCAATACTTTTTGAAACAGAAAATATTGGTTATATGGAAATTGTTCGGTATAAGGTCTCTTCCTCAGAGATAGCCATGAGTTTTAACATATTGAAAATTAATTCACCGGGTCGGTTTAAGGGGTGAGGATTTTTAACAGATTGAAACCCTTCTCGGTAAGCACATTAAGCCGCCGGTCCATAGAATCTTTAGGTAGTTCGAGTTCTAAAAATTCCGACAACGGTCTTTCTATGGAACTAAAAATCGCCTAGTATGCGAGTTCGCCTAGTAGAAGTCAATTCACATCATAGTAGACTTAAAATGCCGCCTAAACCTAGTTTTGGGGGAAAAAAATTAAAAAAAAAATGACTGCTTTAATATATTTATAAATAAACAGAAATATTTCGGATATCTAACACACAATGTCCTCTTTTCCAAAGCTAAACAGTGCTTGTGTTATGGGTACTGAACAACTGATATAAATATAAATACTTTTTTGGAAGTACATTTATATTATACATAGAAAACGCTCAAACTGGAAAACAAATGTTTGCTGATCATACAAACATTTGGTCCGACCCCGGAATCGAACCCGAGACCTCAAGCACAAGCAATCGCATACGCATCGCTACCCTACGGAAAGGCAAATTAAAAAGGATATTCACATCTGAAAAGACTAGGCTCGTTACTCTTTATTTGTGTCAATTGGAATTGTATTAAGTGCCTTATTTGCTGGTCCGCCCACTACATATTGTGCCACGAAGACAGTCAATAAATGAATAAACACGATCCTATTGTACAGGCAAAATTTTTCTTTCTGTTAATAATGCCGAAACAATTGTGTTTTACTTTAATCACGGTTCAGTAATATCGCTACCTCATATTTATTTTTCGACAGGTTTTTAAGAGCACCACCCTCTGATTAAAGCAGGTGTTCGGTCTCAAACTAATTAGAAGCTTATGTATTGCGTTCGAGAAATTGACTATGGCATATATCGAGGTATGGAAGGCTATTCTTATAAGGGAATAATTGAGTTTGTCAGTCAGAAATAAGGTAAACAATCTTCGAGGATTGATGGAAAACTATTTAGATACTTGTTTGTTTGTGACCTACTGTTACAAAAGCTTTTTATAACACTTTTGGTACCCACTTATTTTCTGACATGTAGACAAATTTTTGAATGAAAGAAGAACCAAACGGGTCATCCAATGGACCCCACTCAATGCTCCTGTAACTAAAGAGACAGAAAATAATTGGCGCTGTTTAAGTCACACGACCCAGAATCCTGAAATTGAGCTCCAATAATATCACTCGCTGATTAAAAACGAGCATATCTGTCTATAAAAATAAAAATGGTTCACAAAAATTATGAAATTTTGGATCGACTGGACCAAATTGAAATTTTATTCATGTGCTTCTTATTGTCAGGACAAGATTTGTAAAGGAAAATAAAAGAAAACCAGAGGTGTTATATTTTCTTAGTCAGCTTACTCGTATACACTGCTGCCCTGAGGAAAGTTAACACGGGCTTGTTAAAATAAGTTCTTCGGTTATTCAGAAAATTTTCAAGCAAATAAATATTGAACGAAGTTCGCCGGTTCAGGTAGATAGAATAAACAACTCCCGCGTTACGAATATCGCGGGAGACTTTACACATGTGCTTAGAACGGACTTAAAGAACATACAGACTCTGAACAATAATTTGTGAATGAGAGAGAAAGAAAATGAGGCCCCATGTGGAGTTTAAAACCACAAGACAGTAGAATGAGTGCTGAGTGAAAAGTGACTGCTTGAACTACTGCAAATAGCATAAGAGATGCCATCGACACGATAAGAAGAAAAGTCCCAACTACAGCTGTTTTCTATGAGAACGTGAAGCCGCATAAAATCTTAGAGGGGTTTTCTAAAAGGCTTTAGTTGCCTCGATAAAAGCAAGCCCTTAATGCCAAAAGTCTCCCATAAATCTACGGTAACCTATTTTTTTTAAATAAGCATGGTCTAACTAGGTCATTATTATTTAAATTATATGAGTAAATGGTTAAGAGGTAGCAAAATCTAAATAGATTTGTAGGTCAGGCTCTATTGGTACAGAAGCTCATGGTCAAGAAAGCTCTTCGATACATTGGATGCGCTGGCTACATAGAAAATCACTTTCGTCGATACACCGTAAAGTCGATGTCAATATTTGTGTAAAAGTAATTTATGAGCAAAAATTGAGAATATCTGTATTTGATAAAAGTTCTTATCAAATACAGATATATCTAAATAGGGTCTAAATCTTTGTTCAGCTGCGTAGGATATTCTTTTTTACCCGACTAAGGCAAAACACAAATGAAGGGTAATCATTTTTTAGTCTATGCATGTTTAAATTTTCTACCGTAGCGCTTAAACTACTGAATTGTTTTATTTTTATTTTGCTATTCTATAGTTGCACACGGGCGGACGTATCGCCTGATAGATATAAGCGATTACCGCCACCCATGGACACCCGCAACACCAGAGGCGTCACAAGTGCGCTGCCGGCCTTCATAGGATGAGGAAAGGGATGGGAGGAGGGATTGAGGTATGGGTCTCCGGTATCTTCACTCACTCGGTGAAACATAGCGCAAGTGCTGTTTTATACGGGTTTTCTGTGAGGCCGTGGCCATGTCTCTGGTCAAGCCCGCCCATTCGTGCCCAAGCGCGGTTCTCCCGGGATTCTAATGACTATGGTTGCAATAAATTCCTTATAATAGTCTAGGTGATATAAACTTCATAATTGTCAAAAGATTCGTAATAATGACCGTGACATGGGCCATATGAATTTCTTCAAATCTTTGACGTCGCCTGAATACAATTTTCTTCATATTTTTGTTTTAATACAGGTGAAGTGTAAACAGGGGCCGCGCCGTGCCCTTATCTCTGTAGTAGACAGTAACCTCTCGCTGCCGGCTTTAGTTCGTTCTATGGTCGACGGCGAGGAGTCCTGGGACGCGGTGGTGTCCTTCTGCGAATCCGTCATCTCGCAGAAGGAGGCTGCGGAAAGGGAGAGGGAGATCCTGACCTCTCTCTCTGTCCGCAGAAGGCGCACCGGGCGTCGGAGGAAGGCATACGCTGACCTCCATCGGTCCCCCTAACTGGGTCCGGGGGCGGCGGACTTGAGGATGTTCGTCGCCCCCAACCAACCGGACCCAAGGCGGCGGCGCGTAGTATTCCTGTGCGCCCTTCTTTGAAGTCTCGAGGAGAGTCAAACACCTCACTCCTCTCGCTGACGAGATGTGGTCCGCAGCAGCGGGTCGGCACCAGTCGGGGATTGCGGATGCCTTTTAAGTTCCCGTGATCCCTGGCGCAGGTGAGAGACGGAACACCGGGGGGTTTTAGTCAGTAAAAGTCTGACAGACCCCTGCGCCCTCTTCCCAGGGCGGAGGATAACCATAAGAATTTACACCGTTGAAAAAAAAAGTTGAAGTGTAAACAAGCTTATATGTTACGTAATAATATAATGTATACGTGACGTCAGCCTTCCATGAACAAATTAATTTTAAGAAACAAAATTACATTGCCGCCATTTGGGTTCGCCATTTCTGTGGGAAGGGGCTCACAAATGCATCGAAATAATGTTTAACACCGGTTTCGGGTATCCATTTAAAAAGTTCTAAAGTAATTCGTTACAAAAAATTAATAAATAGACATTAAATCATCCCCAAAGGTACATGAGAGACAAATGGGAAACTTCTTCTTGGAACATCAAAATTTGAAGATAAAATTTTCAGTCACGTAAATTAAATTTTCTTTCTATTTCTGTAGTTTATTTTGTAATAAAGTCATTTAAATATTTAAAAAGACAATTTACTACTTCGTTGATCTACTTTCACTCAGAAATTTGTTGGATTTATTTAACCATCCATATACATTACGTAGTCTCTCCTACGTTATGTGGACTCTTTGCGTCAACTGCGAACTGTTAGCAAGCCAAGCAACTGTTCAAATATTTAATTACGAGTTTCACATTTACTGTAGAATCAACTCTTGTCTTGACGTAACATAATACGATTTTATTATTAGAGTTTTGAGAGCGTTTTAAGAGCAAGTACCTCTAAGGCTTCTTCAGGAAATATTAATCTCATTATAACCAATTAAATTATTCTATTAAAGCCTCCTTCGCAAAGAATACTATGCATTAGTACATTACTTCATTAGCGTTAAAGCGTTTTTTATTTCAAAGTTCATTGAGTCAAAGTCAGTGGTACGACTGCGGCTAAACTCGCTTTTTTACTCATTTAACGAGATAATTTACTTGCGGTACAATAACAACCACGGGTAGCGCCACGGAACGAAGCTAGTCTCAAAAAAGAAACTTAAGTTACTCCTTACACATAGCTATCTGCCAGTAAAAGTCCTATCAAAATCGATCCAGCCGTTCCAAAAATTTACCGGTATAAACATACAAACAGACAAAAATAAATTGGTTTTCTGATGTAAGTACCGTATATACTTTCTGTATATATTTTACGTGGTATGTTTGTGTATCAACGATTTTAGTCAGGTGTTTATATACTAATCGAAGCTAAAACTATCATTGCGTGATACAGGATAAGTATATAGCTGTTCTTTAGTTGGGTGTCGCTAGATGAATTTAATAATTCAATACCATCTAGCGACCACTACCGGATTTAATAACCTCCCTTTTATATGGAAGTCGCTATAATACTAACGAATTTTTTTTTTATGTTCTCCTAGCCGATTACGGCCATGGCGGCCAGTCTCAACGGAAACCAGCAACTACGCAGGAGATAACATATTGTACAAGTATGTGCGCAAACACAGGTGCACTCTCTGTTCCTTCTCTCTCATATCCAATGGGACGGTTAACCGACACGACTGGGGAAAGATCAGGCGTAGGACCGACAGCTTTACGTACTCTCCGAGGCACAGGGGATTCAGGCCACAACTTCCAAACTCCGAGCTTTTATTCAATATTTCTATAATCAAAAATGATCAGTAACACTTTTGGTCCGAATGCCGATTCGAACCCGAGACCTCTTGATTGGCAGTCGCATACATCAACCGCTAGATTAATGAGGCAGTTTTATTCTAACTAAGTAACGAATAAAAGTTTTGTAATAATAATAATTTAATTAATCAGACCACTTTGTGTCCATTTTGTTAGATACAGTATAGCTTATTCTATAGTAAGAAAAACAAATAATTCAATCATCGCAATAAGATAAAATCAAATAATGTAAATAATAATAAAATATTTGAATGACTCAAATATTAAAATGGAATAATACAATTAAAATAAGGGAAAAAATAATCATTAAATTCAATCAAAACATTTAGTAATTATAATTGAAAAAAAAAATCATAAAACAGACACTGGAATTAATAGAGCTCAGTACTGTCTACAATATTAATTTATTAAACCTTATGACTGTTTCCCGGTAAGGTGTAAATAATCATACAGAACTTCCACACTGATATAAAGCCTTCCGAATGGAAATATCTAACGTATCTTAATTATTCTGTTGTAACTTGTCAACTGTTGCAACTGTAACGATATAATTATTTATTAATAAATCTATGAAGATATCTAAGTACGCATTTAATTTAAATTGCACTGTTTAAACAAGTTAAATGAATTATTTTTTTCATTTTGATGTACCCAGTGTTACTCTTACGACTAATACGAATCTATTGACACTACTCTCATAAAAATTCGACAAGCCGTTTAGGTTCCAGGGCGTGTCAAAGTAATATACATGCATACACTCGAAAAACATAACCCTCCTTCTTTCGAAATTGGGTAAAAGTTCAACATCATACTTCTGAACGGAATTGGGTTACGTGAAAATAAATAATTAGGTTAATTAAGTATTCTCTACAGTTTCACAGCTCGGAAAGTATTGTAAATACATAACCTTGAACAAATACAAATTAGGATGGCCACCAACGTTTGCCGACTGCCGCGGTAGCCCAGTGGTAGCGTATGCGACTGTTTTTCTCTAGGTATCGGATTCGATTCCCGGGTCGGACAAAAGGTTTGTGTGATCTACAAGTATTTCTTTCGGAGTTTGGGTGTTTTTTTTTGCGTAATATGTACGTATTTACAACAAAAAATGTATTAATATCAGTTGTTTAGTACCCGTAAAGTAAGCTATGCTTAGTTTGGGACTAGATGACGTTGTGTGTTAGATGTACAAAAAAATATATTTACTTTTAAATCAAAAGCAAATCAGTATTTATTGATATAGCTGGCAAAATCAACCAATACATAAATGTCATCTCAAATTAGTTATGGCATTTATATGTGTACGTATGTATATATATTTATTTAAGTATGTGTGTGTTCGTATGTACTATGTGTAGTATATGGTATATATAAGTTTTTAAATGTATGTGTATTTGATATATTACAAGTAAAATAAATGCACCTACTTTCTATTTTCTCTGCATCACTCAGTCACGTCACGGGTTGATTGTTAGAGAATTCTTTAGGCATTAAGTCTGCCAATGCACCTAATGTGCATGATGTGTAATAAATAAAAATTAAATTAAAATAGCCTGATTGTGATCTAAAAATACATCCTTATCAATTATGAGATCTTCTTACAAATACGTCAAAAGTTCGTGTATTTATACCTGAGTTGTTCCAATAATATTTAGCCACAGAATAAATAAAAACTCTTCTTTCATGAAACTATTTTGAATTAACGGCTTATATCAACATAAACCTCCTTTATGAAAATCACTTGTTAGCTATATCTATGTGTAGTTTTTTTAATATGTTGAAAGATTATCTGTTACTCTTCTTTTGTTTGCAATAATGGTAAAGTAGCTTGTAAAAGCTGCTTTTGTGGAGTCTACTCTTCGTAAGCAACAATTATTTATTGATTTCGTGAATTTAAACATGGTCAAGAGAGAACTCAAACGAATATCCTAGAACCGGGCGACCACCAACTGCCGTAACTCATGAAAACGTCATCAGACTAGCTATTGCGAAAAACTAGAAATATTACGCATCGAACAATACAGGCTAAGCTAAACATTTGATTCACATGTAGTTTCCACTATCCTCCATGAACATCTTAAAGTTAAGAAGCTCACTTCACGATGGCTGCCTCACTATCTTACCGATGAGCAAAAATGCCGTTGTGTTTATTGGTACAAATTTATGTTGGGAAAGTTCGAAGGAGGAACTTCTCAAAACGTATCCTGCATGTTTACAACTGACTAATCATGGATAATAAGGCTACAATCCTCGACTACGATTCTCTCACGAAGTAGCAATCTACGTAATGGATGTTTGAAGAGGACGATTTGCCCACACAAGTTGTTCGCGTTCGGAGCGTTAATAAAAAAAGGATAGCAGTGTTTTTCGATAAAGTGGATCAGCATCAGTAATTCCGCTAGAAGACTGTAGTACAGTTACTAGTAAAAGGTATAGTGAAGTTTGTCTGCCTCGAGCTTTCGGAGTTGGATAGCGAGCGCCCAAAGAGCGGTGTCCGTAGCATTCTTTTTCACCAAGATAACGTGCCCGCTCAGACCACAGCTGATAGAACTATGTACTATTTGATAACTTGGGGGGTACAAATGTTACCCTATCCTCTATACAGCTCAGATTTAGATCAATGAGTTTTTTTTTATTTCCCACGGTAAATAAATACTTCGTGGGCGAAAATTTAGCATTGCAGACGAGGCCGTCGTAGAATTTCGGCAGTTATTTTTTAACTTCTATCAAGACAGGTTTTTTAAATGTTTTGAAAGCCGGTTCACCCGAATACATAAGTCCGTTGGGATTAGATGGGGATATTTTGAAAAGCTGTAAATAAACTTTTTTATTCTCTATACTTTCTTTCTCACTCTTTAACTATTTTTGGAACAGCCCACGTATAGAGTTATGCTCTCTAATGTAAAAAAATTATAGAACAGGGTAGACCGATTACACGAAACCTATTAAGGAAATCAAGCGGCATCCAAAAATAATTGAGCAATAGTGTACCTTTGATCACTTAAAAAGTACCATGCTTAAATAAAGAAGTAAAGAAATTCTTTTACACGTTTTTTACAACGTTAAAAGGCAATGAGAATCGCAAACCAGATACATATATTTCCTAAACAAGCAACTTATTTCAAAACAGTTTAAGGAAAACATGTCTTATATTTTATATATACAAAATATTACTTCTAAAACATTTGAACACGTATCTACTTATCCTTTGAGAGTTCTCATGAAATTCTGTTTTGAAGTAACTAAAAAAGTGCGTCGTATGTATTTATCAGGTTCAGTCTCTTGACATTGTTTTTATTAAGTACAAAAGCAGAATAAGAGTATTTGGGGAAAAGCGATAGTCTTATTTTCAGTAACAACTTCTAACATTCAAATTTAATAAATGTTTATTATAATTTCGTGTATATACGAGATCATCATAATGAGATATATTCAATTTGTGGCACAGATTAGGCGTAAAATAATTGAATATAAAATAACAACACATGTTTTGATGTTTATTTTAATTTTCAAATGATATACTATTTACTAGCTGGCTATGTACATATGAAAGTAGTTCCCTGTTACCAATTACGTATGCAGATCGTTCTGTTAACACTGCGACGGGTAATGATGTAATTAATAATTCAATACGAGAGGACACAGCCTGAACTTGCTTATATTTCAGTGGTTTTTAGCCAGTGAACTTTGGTAAAATGTTGGACAATTCACAGCTTTACAATATCTATTAAGTAATCGCATTCGTTTTCATATACTACTAGCTGAACCGACGAACATCATACCGCCATATTAATTTTCGCGTAAGTTTTCTGAATTATCGAAAAACTTATTTAATAAGCTGGTGTTAACTTCCCGCAATGTCACAGTGTATACGACTAAGAGTATTTTTTTCTATACGCACCTTTTCCTGAAAAACCAAAAACACATAAAAAAATTGTAATTCGATTTAATGCAGTCGGTCGAAAGTTATGCGCGTACATACATTTTTGTAATTCTTTTTTATTTAAATAGACTAGCCTCCCATACTAATATTGTGAATTCAAAAGTTACTCTGTCTGTTATACTTTCACGACCAAACTGCTGAATCAATTTGAATGAAATTTACAATAAAGATTTTTTTTTTTAAAGACAACTCCCGCATTAGGTATATACATTCCTGTGTCACGGGGATTTTTACAAACATACACGAAACGGACACAAAGTACACCCAGACTTAGAACAACAATTTATGGATCACACAAAGTGTTGTCCCATGTAGGATTTGAACCCACAACACTTGGCGCAGTAGGAAGCAGTGTGACGACCACCGAAACCTCTAGGCCAACCGTGTAGTCAATTAATCAAGATTCTCTAACTCCTGAAGAAGGACTATGTAAGCAACTTTGTCTCAAATATATAGTTAGTCTCAAATATATAATCATCGACAAATCAGCCATTGGAATCAGCTGGATTTAAGTCTCAATCATAGCCTACAAGGAGAGCTGTTAGAAGCCTCCTATTGACACCATCTACGGTCATTCTGCGATACTCTGTTCCAGAGCCCTGCAGTCACACCTTAAACCTGTTTACCTAATCATCATCCTGCTTTCATTTTTTTTCTGAGTAACTGTTTCTTATCCACCTCCAGCCTTACATCATTTTGGAGCTTGCTAACTAAGGTGTATAAGGTATACGTGTTACTCATTACTAGTTGGGCCAAACCTATATTATTATGTCGTGGAAAGCGATATCGTTTAGTATTAAGTTGCTCAATTGAGTACTGAGTAAAGGATAAATACCGAACACTTCTTATTGTAATGGCGGTACATGGATAGAGTTGTGTTGCCCTTCGGAACGCCCACCCGGTCACTGGTCCGAGGCGAAACTGTCGGTATACCCTGTTTACTTTAAAAATTGACGTGTTTACAGAGAATAAAGTGAGATTATACGAAGCTTACAATATTATTCATCGCCGCTTAAACATGGGTCCTGTACCACCTACTCAGGACAGAGACATTACAATCGCTTACTCATCGCTCCCACCGTTACATATAATAAAAATGGATGTTAAAAAAACACTCGAGAATGGTTCTACAATTTTGGATGTTTCTTTTCGTATGCTCCTTAAAGTACACGGAAGGTTTTATTTAAAATTAATTTCGTGGAAAAAAATTTAAATGAATATTTTTACTGTTCACGTAAATAAAATTATACACGGGTTTATTCTCGACTGTTTTAACGGTGGGTGTAACCGCCTCTAAACACAAGTACGTATAGCTATTAATATTTAATCTTAACATAGGAAAGAAAAGGAATAGTTTAAGCGTTTGGGTCCATAGATCAATATGCGGCAAGTCTGTTTTCGTTTCGCAAATTAGAAAAAATATGTAAATATCTTTTAATTTATTTATACCTTATTTTAGAAACATAAAGATATAAGAAATGCAGAAGAGTATAGGGGTCAACTTTATATTTTGATCTGTTATCCTGCAAAAGTGTATACGGAGACAGTTAAAGTTAGACCATTCAATGAAACCCAAAATTATTCCGTGGGAGAGACACGATTTGGCATGAATGGGCTGGCTCTGCCGGAGTGATACCACGGCCTCACAGAATACCGTTGTGAAATAGTGCTTGAACTGATACCGGAGGCTTAGACCCCAACCCATCCCCTTCCCCTCATACCCCTCCCTATCCCCCAAAGGCCGATAACGCACTTGTGGCGCCTCTGGTGTTATTGGTGTCCATGGGCGGCGGTAATCGCTTACCATTAGGCGATACGTGTGCTCGTTTATCCTGTATTCCATAAAAAAGAGTAGAATTTCAATGATGGTAGTAATTCAATAGGTGATTTCTAATAAACGTCAAATTTTGGTAATCGATCAGATAATAAACTGTTATTGCTCAGTAAATATTTGAACACCGCAATACAACCGTCTAAACGAACAATACAATCTTTATGGATTGTGAATAAGATTATAGCCTCATTCCCGAAGTGACAGCCTAAAACGATGTTGGTTACGTAGAAGATTTTATTTTTATTTTTGAGTATGAGTGAGGCTACTCCGCCTGATGGAAAATATGAGCAAAATGCAATACACCATACTCATTGCGAATACATACAATACTGCAGCCAGGTGACCCACAGTATGGTGGCCTGTTGAAATGCTTCTGCTTTATTGGGCCTTCGGTCTCGCACCAACCAACCACGAAAGCTGTCATTTTAGGTTGATTTTCTATGCGAGGGTGGTGCCACCCCGGTTGAATCTGCCCGTTCGTGTTGGAATCAGCGTGGCTGTACTACATTTAAGATGCCTTTAAGCATTAGTAGAATCCAAGAGATGTAGATGCAGCATGGTGACCAACACTATTAGATGCTTCTAATCCAGTGGGTATGTATGAAAAATTAAGGATAGGTACATTGGACTGCTGTTTATATAGTTGGTACGTTAAGTCGGTGGTGTTGCGGCACTTTACACAATCATTTATACTATTTTAGTAAAACGATTTCCATAATGCTATTCTTGTATTATATAAGTGTTTAGATGACGTCAATTTTTACTGTGATAAATCTACTTTTAGCCAAACTTTCATCTGATAGGGCAAAACTAACTTTTTAGTGTATTTAAGTTTAGTTTAGAGAGTTTTCTAACAATAGAAGTAGCACCATTGCTATTTTTATAACAAGTATCGCAAATCGCCGTTGCATAAAATTATGTATGTACGTAATTTTGTGCAACATGGATTTGGCAGTGGTTACCATCCTAGCACAGTTACGACACATAATACTAATCCATCACTTTTATGTTCAACTAATTAATAAACTTTCAATAAACAACTTTTGTTTCTTTCTTTAATTATTTAAAGTATCTGTTTTGTTTATAATTTTTATTACCAATATACATAATACCAATATTTACTGGAACTGGAATATTCACAGAAAACCGATGTGAAACACGCGCTGTGTTTTTTTTAAGAATGAGTGAGGATACCGGAGACTCAATTTTTTTTTTTACATGTGCAAACCCCCTCGGTCCTTCACCCCACCGGGGTTTGCGGCGGGGTGGTGTGTCGGAATCGAACCGACTAAAACCCCACACGCATACGCGTAACGTCGCCCCCTCGCGGCTGGCCTATAAAACGAATGGAGGGGAAAACCCGTCCCGCCCATCTGCGGTCTCACTCAGGGCGGCATGAGGCGCTGGTAGGTGCGCCTCCGTCGCCCGGTCCGCCGGCGGCGGATCGGGTCCGAGTGGAGATCGTCCTGCCGGGCCTTCTCCGCCGCCTCCTTCTGCGAGATGATTTCCTCGAAGAAGGTCGCGACTGCGGTAAAACTACTCTCGCCACCGGCCATGGAGCGTAAGGATACCCTAACCCCTCCCTCCTTCCCCTTCTTCCTTCCGCTTCCCCATCCTCCAAACGTCGGCAATGCACTTATGACGACACTGGTATCGCACGTCTGCCCCTTATACTGCAAAAAAAATAATGATAAGTATGCTGATACTTCGTATTCTTAATCTACCAGCACACGGAAATATAATGTGTAACTTCACGCATCTCACCGACTATCTGACAGCCAACTGCAGCATCGCACACATAAATCAAACGTAAATGCCTCCCCAACATCATGTTCCAACATCATTTCCGTTCTTTTTCATGGTGTTTTTCCATTATTTGTTTTTATAAGGAGGTGAAAATGCGCACTGTTTGAATTAACCAAACAGATTCCGAGTCGGACGGTTGTTGGGTTTTTCTTGTAAAATAGCGGTGTTTCCCACCCGTGCCTCGGAGAGCACATTAAACTGTCGGTTCCGATTGTCTTGAAAACCTAGAACAATCTCTAAAAACTGAATCACGAAGATAGAAAAAAGACAACATTTGCGTTGACACTTTACAAACAAGGAGTCGACTGTGATGAATAGAATAATTTCCCTTTTGTATAATTAAATTTATGTATTTTTTTCTTTATTAAGAAAATCAAATATTGTGTTTTGTGGAAGATCATTTTGTTTGTATCATTGACTTTGTCTAGTTTGAGATGAGTCTGCCGCAAGTAAATTTTTTATGGCATACGTGGCAGTCGAGCAGACGTATCGCCTGATGGTAAGCGTTTACCGTCGCCCGTGGACATCCGCAACACCAATTCTCCAAAGGCCGGCCACTCACTTGTGACGACAAGTGAGTGGCCGGCCTTTAGAGAATGGGAAGGGGAAAGCCACGTATCAAGTCCTCAAATATGGGGTTTCGAAATATCAAGGTTACGAAAGTACGATGTCAGTCGCTCCGTAGAAAAATTGATAGTCAGGTAAAACCTTCTTTGTTTTTTTTAGGTATAACCGTTTGAACTAGTAGCCGACCCTCATTACTCTTGGGAATAATAAAGGCTATAATGATGATACTTAGGCGAAAATAAAGTCTTATATCGAATATGTTTTCATTTCTGTCTGAACGCGGTTTAGGTACTATATTTATGTGAACATATATTTTTACGCTTTTGTAGAAATTGACTAAAGTATGACTTATATTGTTGAAATTGTATAGAAAACCGTGTCGCCTTCGAGTTTTACAAGGGTAGCTTTACCTAATTATAATAATTTAATAGAAATATAAATGAATGAAGGACGATTCCTTTAAAAAAGATTTGTCGAAAGAAAAATTAAAAAGAATGAGTACTACTTGTTCTGCTTATCCAATATTACCAGGAAGGGTATTACCCGATATTACAGTTGTTTTAGTCACACATTACTGTACTGCGCTCTGCGATAAGGCCTCCCGTCGTACCACAATTTTTATTTGTTTTGTCTTCATTGTATCTTTCATTTTATTCTATGCAATAAAGAGTACCTTTCTATCTATATACTACAGCTATACTACTATGACTGTACTGTAGATGCGAATTTTGAATAGATCTATTAGTTTTATTAGACATATATCTTCAAAAGCACATAGATTTTTTAATTAGGGTACGTAATTAAAGCCGTGAACTCGAACTACTTATATTGAACTAGTCACAACATCTTTCTAAGTGCAACTTACTGTACTTATACGGTAAACTGAGTCTCTACTTTCCTTCACTTAATCTCGGCACGTAAGATAAGTACCGCTTCGCAAAGTTTTAAGTACTCTAGGAAATTAAACAAATGAAGTAAACTTTATTCATTAGAGACGTAAAATACATTACTTAATGTTATTCTTTCACTAAAAACAAAACGAAAAGGCTCCGTCCACTTAGATCCCTTATTTGATCCCCTGGGGATCCATCGTAATGGTGTCTCTGCAAAGTTCTTTTACGGGTGACGAGGAACGCTTAATTTTAACAAAAAAACGCACAAGAAATTGAATATTCACCAAGAAATACCTACATTAAAATATAATCTTATTAACTCAAAGACCTATCTATTGATAATCCCCACACTATGAGGTAAAATCTATGTCAGAATACATTAAACCAGAATATTTCAAGGCAGAGTGCTTTCATCAATCATTCTTATTAGAAATTAATTGATTCTCTGATCAATTTGAGAACTTCCACGTTTATCATCAATATTAAATGCACACGAGAAGTTTTTTAAACTCAAAATGTTCTACTATTCTATTAAACTATCCGGTGTCGCATCTCTCAGCTGTGATATTTTCCGCATGGCAATTAATCAGGGTATGTGTCGACATTATTCTTTCTACTACGTCACGGTTATATTTATAATTTAAAAACATTTATTAACCAGCTAACGTACATTATTCATATCGCTACTTGTTTTCAGGATAAATAGAAGCTTTCATAAAAATCTGTTTCTAATCATTATGTAAATTTGGCTCGATTTTCGAAAATTAGATGAAGGAAATCACTACTAAACTGATCACTAAAACCTGTTACTGGATGTAAAATTTGCCCACACAAGAGGAAAATGAGGTTTGTTAACTAACAATTATCAAGTGTGACAAAGTAACCCTATATATTGTGTAAACAGTTTTTTCCCCAGCTTATAAACAATTACCCGCAGGAAATAATTTCTGGTATACCCAGGTGAACTATGGGAAAAAAGAAATTACCTTAGTGCACTTAGGTGAACTAGGCGGATGCACCATCGGCCATAGATGGCAAGAAATATACTATGGCTTCTATAACGATACTAAATAATTATATTATAAAATAGATAAACTCTACTCACACAATTATTTTTCCAAAGTAAGAATCTAGCTAGGACTTTCGAACGCAAACTGGTAAATAAATAGGTCAACAGCAACACTCAGTTTTTACTTTGACTAAATGATAAAAAAAATGTTAAGCAAGACAAAATGAATAATACTAGAAATCCTAACCGTAGCAGAAGCCATGCTTTAACATATATGTGTTGTGTACTATGTGGTATTATTGTGACTTGCACATATTATAAACATACAAAACCTTAAGATATTTTACGTGTGGCTACGCGCATTTCCTAGTGGTTAAAGCGGTCGCTACGCTGCTTCCTACTCTAAGTATTGTCGATTTAAGCCCCACTTGGGATAACAGTTTGTGTTATTCACAAATTATTATTTTGAGTATGGATATTCTATAAAGTTCTCCGTGAAACAGGATTTATTCCCAACATGAGAGTGGCTGTGGCAGATTATACAGAAGACAGAAGAGTATAATCGGTCCCTGTGTCTAGCATCCGTGGACTATGAGCAGGCCTTTGACTCGATCTAGATGTGATGTGTTCTGGAGTCTCTACAGCGTTGCCAAGTGGACTGGCAATACATCCAAGTGCTGAGATATCTCTACAAAGCCGCTACTATGTCCGTCCAAGTACAGAATCAGCAAACAAGACCCTAAACTTTGCATCGAGGAATGAGATAAAGGGATTTTATTTGCACAAAATTGTTAACAAATGCAATGGAGTAATTGTTCAAAAAGCTACAAGGGAATGGAAGTGGCTTAAATATTAATGGCAAATACATGTCTCATTTTTTATTTGCGGATGACTGCGTCATCATGGTAAAGACGCTGCAGGACCTAGAGATGCTGAACGACCTGGCTGACTCTTCTGTAGGCATCGGCCTACGGATGAACTTGGGTATAACCAAGGCTATGTTCAATGAATATGTACTACCGAAACCGGTCGAAGTTGTTCAACAATATGTGTACCTCGGGTAGACAGTGACCGCGTCTTTGCAGATTGTCATAGTTTGGGACGTCCTCAAGCCAGGTGGAGTGATGATCTGCGCAAGACGGCTGACAGGAGCTGGATGCGAGAAACTGAGGATCGATCTAAGTGGCGTTCCATTAGAGAGGGCTATGTAGGCCTATGGGTATTAAACAACTGATATTATTACGTATTTTTTTTGTAAATACATACATATTATACATAGAAAATACCCAAACTCCGAAACAAATGTTTGCAGATCATACAAACATTAGGTCCGACTCAGGAATCGAACCCGAGACCTCTTGCACAGCAGTCGCATTCGCTACGACTGTGCCACAGATTTTTTTTTATTTTTATGTATAAGCTGCCAAAATGACTCTGCCCTGCCTGATGGAAAGCATGAGCAGAATCCAAGAGTAGTGGTCACCATCCTCAACGCGAAAAAGAACAATGCTGCATTGTGACCCACACTATGGCGGCCTGGTGAGATACTTTTTCACGCCTCGCTTAAAGGACCCGGGATCATAGTGGGAAGGAAACACGTGCGCTGGTAGTGAGTTCCAGGTTTTGACCGCTCGGCACAGGAACGAATTACCGAAGCGATGAGTACGAGAATGTATGTCTTCCANCCATCCTCAACGCGAAAAAGAACAATGCTGCATTGTGACCCACACTATGGCGGCCTGGTGAGATACTTTTTCACGCCCCGCTTAAAGGACCCGGGATCATAGTGGGAAGGAAACACGTGCGCTGGTAGTGAGTTCCAGGTTTTGACCGCTCGGCACAGGAACGAATTACCGAAGCGATGAGTACGAGAATGTATGTCTTCCACTTTAAAGCGGTGACTTCTAAGGCCCGCACGTGTTGTTCTATAGAGGACGGGAGAGGAGGAGATCAATTGGAAGAGCTCTTCAGAACACTCACCATGGTAAAGGCGATAGAGGACTGCCAAGGAGGCGATATCTCTACTCAACTGTAGAGGCTCAAGGGTCTCGGTGGCTTCGGGACTATCGATAATACGGATTGCTCGCCGCTGCAACCGGTCAAGAGCGTCAAACAGGTACTGTGCGGCACCATCGCAAAGGTGAGGACAGTACTCCACGCACGAGCGAACCTTGGTCTTGTAAAGAAGACACAGATGCCCGGGCAAGAAGAACCGTCTCACCCTGTTTAACACACCTAGCTTCCGTGAGGCTGCTTTAGTGATACTCTCAACGTATTCGCGTGGGTTGAGGTCTCGGCAGATATCCATGCCCAGGATAGCGAGCCTATTTTGTAATGGCATTTGAGTGCACTGAAAAGTGGGAAGGGGAAGGAATGGAGACATTTTGGCTGAAAACGCGCACACCTGTGTTTTCTTGGCCTTAAACTCGACCAGATTCTTACAGCCCTATTGAAAAATGCGGCCCAGAACATGGTCAAGTTGAGCGACAAGTTCTTGTCGTCTTCCTTCAACATCTGCTGGTTTGTCAGAGGGCTGTCCATAATGAAATGAATGTTGCCAAGGGCTAACATGTCATTGATATGCAAAAGGAACAGTGTAGGCGACAGGACGGAGCCTTGAGGTACTCCGCCGTTAATCCGCTGATACTCGGAGGCCGCACCGTCGCAAAGGACTCTGATGCGGCGCTGGTGCAGAAACGCGGCAGTCCAATTGCAGAGTTTGGAGGGCAAACCGAAGGCCGGTAGCTTGGAGAGAAGCGAACGGTGCCAAACCCTATCAAAAGGCTTGGCCATGTCGAGGTTGATGGCCAAGGATTCCCCATGTCTGTCAATAGCCTCACCCCAAAGGTGTGTGACGTACGCTAAAAGATCACCCGTGGACCGGTTCGGTCTGAAACCATATTGACGATCATTTAATAGGGAGTGATCTTCCAGGTAATGGACCAGTTGTTTGTTAATTATCCTTTCAAATACCTTACAGATAACGGAGGTGACGGCTATTGGACGGTAGTTGGCAGGTTCGGAGCGATCGCCTTTTTTAGGGATGGGTTGAATATTTGCCTCTCTCCAAGCCTCCGGAACAGCTCCCGAGGAATACGACTGGCGATACAGGCGCGTCAATACCGGGGACAACTCTGGTGCACAGGTCTTAAGAACCACCGCTGGGATACCATCGGGTCCACTGGCTTTCCGGACGTCGAGTGACAGAAGCTCCGCACGGACATCACTCATCCGAAGGCGAATATCTTGCATAGTAGTGTCGCCGGATGGGATGGTAGGTAGGGGTATGCCGCGGTCATCGATTCGGGAGTTAGCCGCGAAGAGATCAACAAGCAGTTTCGCTTTCTCCTGCGGCTGGTGGGCAAGTGATCCGTCAGGATATTTCAGCAGTGGTAGCGAGGGATTACAGAAGTTGAACTGCACGGCCTTAGCCAATAGCCAGAATTTTCGGCTACCCGTAGGGTATGCGACGAGTTCTTGACCAAGCCTCGCAATGCAGCCTCGATACAGTATAAAATAAGTAATAAAAGCTCGTTAAAATCAATGTTAACTCTACTTGTCTGTTTTGGCTTGATTTTAAAACAAAGTACGGTTTAAAGGAATTCGGAAGGACTTACACTTCTTTTCTATTTTTGTGTAATCCCTCTTTGTCCTCAAAGCTAAAGACAGTTTGATCCATGAATACTCAATTTGAAATGTAGGGAATACGATGTTGAAATATTTAATGACATTTAGGTATTAATTCAATTTGGAAATAAGGGCTTATTTACTTAAAGTATTTAAAAGTAAATGGGTTCTACCCACAAAGTTTTAGAACTTAGCATATTTATTTTTATTTTCCTAAAACTCAATATTTTTCCAAGAGAAATTGTAATCAATAACTTAGATTATTTTTAAAACTCATACATTAGGACATGTGCCGTAAACTTGACTTCCTTAGTGACGCAGTGGTAATGTATGCGACTGCTTTGCTAGAGGTATCGGTTTCGATTCCTGAGCCGAATCAAATGTTTATATGATCTGCAAATATTTGTTTCGGAGTTTAGATGTTTTCTTTTATATGTTGTGTTGATACAAAAAAGGATGTATGTTTTCCTATCAGTTGTCTAGTACCCGTAGCACAAGCTCTGCTTAGTTTGGGACTAGATAACGTTGTGTGTCAGGTGTCTGAAATATAAAAAAAAGATTAAAAATACCTGATGTATAAACACGTATACCTGACTATGTATTTCGTTTTGTAGTGTGTCTTATGGGTACGTCTACAAAATTTCCTTACTCGAGTAAGTTTTAATTATCACATTTCTTGAACTTAGTATGCAGCACTTCCAGTCGCAAGTCTAATGCGGCTTTTATTCCTGTTTAGGAAGAACTCATCACTGATTAAGTGAACATTTCTGAACCATTATAATACCGGAGGCCCATACCCCAATCCTCTCCCTATCCCCCTCCCTCTCCCCATCCCCCAAAGGCCGGCAACACACTTGTGACACCTCTGGTGTTACGGGTGTGCATGGGCGGTGGTAATCGCTTACCATCAGACGATACGTCAGCTCGTTTGCTCGTTTGCTTGCATTAAAAAAAAATGTCTACATCTTATTCGCGTTCGGAAAAAGAAAAATCTCAAAACGGTTGCTCAAAATGGAATGTGAAGCATTGTTAATACGAACGACAGATTTTTGATTCCGTCCTTGTCGAATTGGTTCTTTTGTCAAAACCATAGTCAATACTTACTGAAGTTATTAATTCGAAGGTAACTCTGTCTAATACCTACGCTTTCACGGCTAAACTGCTACATAGATACTTTGATTCTTGAAAAAAGATATAGACTACTAGTTTACCTACCGACAGGTATATGGATGGAGCCGCGGGCAAAAATTACTATATAATATTCAAAGAATTTCATACCGCAAAGTATCTTCACGTATAACCTTGAGAGCTACAACTTCAATACTCTTTTGGAGTTTTCTACGCGTGTTGTCCATTAATTCCGTGTAATGGACTAAAAAGCACTGGCCAGCGGTTGCCTTTATGAATCATACTATGCTTTTTACTTTTATGACGTGTTAAGTATAAACGTTTTAAGTTTATTGTTTATTTTGGTAAGGGTGTGTTTCTATTTGATGTTGCGTACTGTGCGTGGGTGTATGTGTGTGTGTGTGTGTGTGTGTGTGTGTGATGTTATGATCAAAATATTTTATTTTCTGTTTTTTATTGCTTGTTTTCACGTCTTCTCTTTTATAGTCTGTATGACAAGGGAACTCATAAATTTTATTTGTTTTAACATCTGACACACAACGCCACCTAGCCTCGAAATTTTTACTTTTTACGAAAATAAATATGTCTATAGATATGATACACATGTATTTTTTGTAAAGCGCTCGCGCTGTGTTTCATACCATGCGCCCACAGCTCCCTCTTCATCTCCCAAAGGTTGGCAACGCATTTGTGATGCCTCTGGTGTTGCAGGTGCGTGGGAATATTACCCTATATCCTACAAAAAATCACTTCAATGTGTACAAATGGGTAGTAATTAAAAATATGTGCTTCTTGTTTTAGCTTAAAAGCATCACGTTTATACGAAAAGATTTTTGACTAACCTCAAAAGCTACTATAGCTACATAATTTTATGTTATTTTTATTTTTTTTTTGTTTAGTAAAATATAAATGAGTTCAAAGCTGCAGAGAATAAACCAGACCTATACTTGAAGAACCTTTGTAAAAATACGGGTGCTGCTAGTGCAGTGAACAAAGGGCGGACAGTCAAACGAATGTGGCTATAGAAACACCAGTTTACAAATCAAAGAAAACTTAATAAAAAACCCTGTAACTCTTTTTAATAGTAGAGTGGCCGAAGAACTTTAATAGTGACTGCCTGTAATGTGTGGTACTGCTGTACTTTTTGTTTTGAGTTCGATTTCCTAGTCAGACCAAGTGTTGGATGATCTATAAATATTTGTTTCGGAGTTTGGGTGTTTTCTATGTATAATATGAATGCGAAAAAGTTTTTTTTTTTACAAGACAACCCCCGCATTTGGAATATACATTCCTGTCGCGGGGGACTTTACTATAAATAATATACATGAAACGGATACAAAGCACACCCAGACTTAGAACAACAATTTATGGATCAAACAAAGTGTCGTCCCATGAAGGATTTGAACCCAAAACACCAGGTGCAGTAGGAAGCGGTGTGGCGACCACTTAAACCACTAGGCCAACCGTGCAGTCATATACAGTTGTTCAGTGCTCATAATATAAGCTCTGTTTAGTTTGGGTCTAGATGGCGTTGTGTATCAGGTATCCGAAATATTATTATAATTGGAAATGAATAAATGAAAAATGAATAAGTAAACGAAAACATTGTACCAGGATATAAAAAGGATAAAATGTAATCCATTTTATAAACTCTAGCAAATAATAATCGATTTATAAAGAATTTTAAGCATAATCATCTATGGTCGTCTCTTTATTGCATGAGTGAACGATAAAAGTAGCATGTAATCTGTTTACATCAAAAAATATTTAGTTTACTGATCTTTTTCAATTACTACCTCGTTTCCGTGTATGTCGGTTATCGCAGTTAAGAGAAGTCTATCTCCTTCCTCAAGAACCAAAGTATCTCCACGCCAAATTTCATTAAAATCCGTACAGTAATTTAGCCGTTAAACCATAGGGGACAGAGTTACTTTCAAATTTATAGTATTAATACGGATTAATTCGCACTTTAACACTCTCCGAATCTCTGAACATCCATTTTCATTGTTTTTAAAACTTTAGACAGCCCTTCAACTATAAAACTTTAAATTTAATTAATGAAGTTAAATTAATTTTGGAATGAAACATAAATGAATATCTGTGTGATATGACATGAAAGCTTTTAATTTAAAATGTTGACGCTACAGAGGGTTCGAATCTCACTTTAGGCAAATATTGTCTGATGAACATCCAAATTTTCATCTCTCTCTCCCAAAGTCTCATCATCATCATCTCAGCCAAAAGACGTCCACTGCTGACGACAACTGGTGTTGTGCTGCCCGCACCCTCAGCTCCTTTTTCTCAAGCTCAATGGATATTGATTATGAGATATACTTTTTTACATTTTTCAGCGGTTCCACTGGCGTAAATGTCGGTTAACGACGTAAAAAGCAGCCCAATTTGTTCGCTACCAATCCTACATCGCGCAATTCAACTTCTCACGCCGATTAACATATGTACAACAACCCAACCGTTGGGGACCACTCTTGGCATGATCAGCTCGCCTGGTCTGAGGATCCACCCTTCCATAACTCGGTATATATATATATATATATATATACGGTTCACCCGTATATATATATGTATACAAAAGTGGGGCATGAATCGAGCACAATTTTTTTTAATAACTTGAAGTAGAGTTTTAAACTCTCAAAGGGCGTACAAGTGTAAAGTGTAATACAGTTGATAAAGAACTTAGTTTGACACGCCTTGTAAGTAAAGTTAAAATTTATTGGCTTGGAACTCAAAGTCGCTTTTTATTTGTCTCCGATGTGTTTCGTACTTCTAACTTTTGATGAAGTGCTTAGTCATACCTGGGCCTCTGGGACTTTGCCAGATAAATGCAGGAAATCAAAGAACAAGGGGTGATTTATAATGCACTGGTGTAAAAATCAAACATACTATATGAAATGATAAAAAATGAATGCATGAATATTTTTTACGGCATAAAGAGCAGAGGAATCACTTGTATGTATTATAAAACGTTTCTCCCCTCTATACTCTAAAATTACTTTATCGCATTAGGTCTATCTGCAATGATAGTGAAGGTGGTGTGAACATGTGAATTAAGTATAATAGCATATCATAAATATTTGGTCTGACTAGGGAATCGAACCTGAGACCCCTGAATAACAGTCACATACGCTACCACTGTGCGATCAATGAATGTACCTAAATGCCAATATTTTATTTCACTTTCTCTGCTAGATTAGTAGAAAACTTTAAATAAGTAGTACTTTTAATATGGAGCCTCAATTTAAAAAAAAAAGTAGCCCGCTTCTGCGTGAATGGGCTGGCTCAACCGAAGTGCTACCACGGTCTCACCTAAAACCGGTGGGAAACAGCGCTTGCGCTGTGTTTCATCGAGTAAGTGAGGATACCGGATGCCCATACCCTAACCTTCTACCCATCCCCCTCCCCATCCCCATAAAGACGGCAGTGCACTTATGACGCCTCTGGTGACGCGGTGTCCATGGGCAGTGGTAATCTCTTATCATCAGGCGATACGTCTGATGGTTTGCTCGCTATTCTATATAAAAAATAAAATATTCATATTTTTATTGTATTCCAATCTCTCCTTAATTTTTAACCAACATTTTAATCTTTTAAATTTTGCAGCTGGTATCCGACAAACATCTTACGTAAGGTATTATCTGCCAATCAAACAGATTCCACAAAGAAAACAGGAAGAAAATACACTTCAACTAAAAAATAATCTTCAATAAACCTTTTCTTATTTACTGAACAAACCTTAAAGATCTTTCGTCTTATAAGAGTATATATAACCTTTGGTATGAAGGGAAGATCAGAACCAATATCTTTTGCGCCAACAGTTTTCAGGCCAAGGTTAAACCCACAACCATTCAATTATAATTCCAACAACCAAACTTTACGTCACTGCTGCTTACGCCTGCTGTCTTAAAAACAGATGAGTTGTGAGAGAAAAACTTGTGTTTAGAAACAAACTATCTATCTATATTATAATTTGTTGAACAGAATAACATTCTTTTAAACAAATAAACGAATATTCGGCATTAATGATTGAGTTTTCAGAGTATTTAGACCTACGCTGATTTCAACATGAACGGGCCGGCTCGACCGGGTACTGCCCACACACAGATAACCAACTTAATAGCATTTGTGCTGTCGTATTTCGTTAGTGAGTGCAAGACCGAGGGCCCAATGATGCAGGAACCTCTCAATAGGACGCCATACTGTGGGTTACCACGCTACATTGTTGCATTGCGTTCCTGTTTTGCCGTGAGAGAGCCACGCTTCTTCGTGAATGGGCCTGCTTGACCGGAGTTATACCACGGCCTCACAGAAAACCAGTGTGAAACAGCGCTTGAGCTGTGTTTCATTGAGTGAGTGAGGATACCGAAGGCCCATACCCTAACCGTTCTCCCATCCAACTCCACATCTCGCAAAGGCCGACAACGCGTTTGTAATGCCTCTGGTGTTGGAGTGTTCATGGGCGGCGGTAATCGCTTACCTTCAGGCGATACGTCGGCTCGTTTGCCTCATATTCCATAAAAAACCTAGCCAAAATATCACACCTATTGTATTGGAGCCTTTTTAAATATTTACTTTATTCTTTTTTTATTTCATTTATTATTATAGCGGCAACAGAAATACATAATCTCTGAAAATTTCAACTGTCTAACTATTACGGTTCATGAGACATAGCCTGGTGACAGACTGATGGAGAGACGGATAGCGAAGTTAAGTATTAAGGTCCCGTTTTACCCTGGGTACGGAACCCTTTGGGTAAAAAACATACCTTCTGTAAAGTAGGTGATCAACGCCATCCATGAGTACCTGTTACTCAAATAACAAGTGCATCGTCACCATATAGGTATGCCTCCTCTCTCATTTAATCAGAAGGAAGGTTTAGATAGGGCTACGGTAGCATCACTCACTCGATGCAAGACAGCAAAAAACTGTTTACTACAAGTTAACAAGTAAAAAGAGAAAAAATAGTAGCGTAATTTACGCAAGTTAATTACTATTGAATAAATAATTAGGGTAAACTACCTGTTTTATCCTCTAGGAATATGTTCTGAGTGGTAATGTTAATAACACTATGTACCTAACAAATAACATGACATATTGTTTTCCTTTTTTATGAAATTGGGACCAAACGTGCAGATGAATCTCCTGACGGTAAGCGATTACCGCCGCCTATGGATATCTGCAAAACTAGAGGCACTACAATTGCGTTATCGGCCTTTGGAGGATGGTGGGAAGGGTGTGGATATGGGTCTCTGGTATCCTCACACAGTGAAACACAGCGCAGGCGCTGTTTCACTCGAGTTTTCTGTGAGGCCGTAGTATCGCTCCAGTCGAGCAGACCCGTACATGCGTATGAGCTTACCTTTCCTACGGTGATTATATATATATATATATATATATATATACATATACGGTGATTATATATATATATATATATGTATAGAGGTTAATGATTGAGAACAACAAACAACTAGAGTACATGGAAACCTTAAAAATAGTATATTACGGATTTCATTACTACGAAAAAATACACACATCTGTTATATCACAGAAAAATATATACAAAATAATAAAGAAATTTTGTTACGTCTGATTTAAAAAATATAAATTTACATAACTGGGTTGCATTGTCTGCATTCTCAATAAGTACGGTGACCACTACTCTTGGATTCTGCTTATACTTTCCATCAGGCAGGGAAGAAACACTTTGGCAGGACTATATATAAAGAAATAGATCGATATAATTATATACATTTCTTTTGAGTAATAAAAAGTTAAAATTTGTAGACTCGTGATACTTAAACTAACTAAAATACCAGAAACTAAAAGAAATTAAAATATTTACAATATTCAAAATACAAGTATCAAAAATTTCCTTCGCATCATCGGTCGAATACTGCTGCCTCTGCTATCGTTGCCAGAATACTTGCAGTATTGCCACGTTGACCGACAATGCAAATTCTTCTTAAATATGTTCCAAAATTTTAACACATTACGCCATGTAGTCCCAAACTAAGCAGAGCTTGAACTATGTGTACTAGACAACTGATATACTTTTTTGAAATAGAAAACACCCAAAACTCCGAAACAAATATTTGTAGATCATACAAATATTTGGTCCTACTCAGGAATCGAACCCGAGTCCTCTAGCCCAGCATTCGCATTCACTACACACAAATACTTTTTCTTTTTGGCTTCTTGTAAATATATATGTCATCAAAAACATAACTTTTAATAAAGTAAGTCTTGCCACTCAGTTCTTCTACCGTAAAAAGTTGTGAGGTCGATATAATACCAAGTATAATAAAGAGATTGACTTGACCATCACATGAAAACAGAAAAGAAGTAAAGAAATTATTCCAACAAGCTGAAATTAAAAGTTATGAAAACACCCTTCACAAGCACTAAATCGAGTATTCATACGCCAAAATGCCTCACATCATTTCGGAAAAAAGCTGATACTCGCACATTACTGAACCGATATTAACCAAATATAGATAAAAACCACCACAAGGAAACTGGCTTTCAAATGAAATAACCGCATGGAAATCGGTTGATTCGTTTGAGAGCTACGATGCCACAGAAAAAGACATCGACCTTAAGCTTATAACACCTCATTTCTGCATCGGTGGTTAAAAATAGCTACAAAAACAAATGAATACCATCCCTTGCACGTGTTGTATATCGATTCAAAGAGCTCAAAACAGTGAAGAACTTAATGAGTTTTTGCAACGTACACAAACCAACCAAACATTTATATATATAGACTAGTTGTACCCTACTGTACTTCGCTGTAGCACACTGTTTCTGTATTGATGACCAATCACGAACAAAACTGATGTGAACCGGAAAAATTTTAAAACTATAACCAGTCTAACTAAAATTTATATAAAGTTAATTTAGAAACCTGAATGTATTGATACCTCATCAAGACATGAGTGCATGGAGTAAAAACTTTGTACTCCTTTTTGCGAAAATCATACGAATGAAGGAATAGGTAATTTGGCAAAATTAAAATTAATAAAAATAAAAGTGCAAAAAGTGCAAAAAGTGCAAAATTTGAAATTTCATAATGTTTAAATTAAAATTATCAACATCAAACATTAGCATGTCGGTGACGCGAACCTACCGAAAAGTGCTAAACGCGGCCAAAGGAGTTTTTACTTCGAAAATCTCATGTCAGCATGATTGTGACGTCAGCATATTGGTGATGCGAACTCATAGGATTTTCTCCTACGTAAAAAGGGCTCAACATGGCTAAAAATGTTTTCACTTTAAAAAATGAATTAGGGCTGAATTTCGACCACTTGTTCATTAAAATCGGTTCATTGGTGGCCAAAATAGGTAAAAATAAATACAATAATGATTGAAGGAGGTTGCGTATCATGTTAAAATTTGAACTCGATTGGTTCAAAATTAACATATACTAGTAAATATATTGAATCTACGATAATTACTAGTAAAAGTACTTAGTAGTCAACGTTTTGTATGTGTTATTTCTATAAATATTTTTTTATCATATTGATAATTAATTAGTTTCTTTAGTTCGAAAGATTCTAGTCAGAAAGCTATGACAGTATTATATTATCACCAGCCATAATTATTATTATCTAGTCTTTAGCATAATCATACAAATAGCAGTGACTTCTATGGCTAAGAAGTCACTGCTATTGCCCTGCTATTTAGACATTTTTAAAACTATATTGACAATGTTTGAATTCATTTCTCGACATTATTAATACCGTATACATGGCATACATGACAATAAATTAAAAATAGGTAATTATTTTTGATCTATCAATAATAACAACCTATTTTCAATTTATTTTTATTCTCATATGTAAAACTAGCTGTAGCCCGCGGCTTCGCTTGCGCAGAAGTAGACTTTTTCATCCCCTATTTTACCCCCTTAGAGGTGATATTTCCAAAACTCCTTTCTTAGTTCTTACTTACGTTATATAAAGAACCTACATGCAAAATTTCAGGATTCTAGGTTCAACGGTTTGGGCTGTGCGTTGATCTCTGTGTATCTTAATCAGTTGCCTTCCTCTTTTATATATATAAAGATGTCCAACACCTAATAAATGTTTGCATACAATATTTTTTTTTATGGAATAGTTGACAAACGAGCTTACGTATCGCCTGATGGTAAGCGATTACCTCCACCCATGGAGATACGTAGCACCAGAGGCGTCACAAGTGCGTTGCCGGCCTTGGGGTATAGGGAGGGAGATGAAGGGAAGGGTTGGATTATGGGCCTCCGGAACCCTCACTCACTCAGTAAAACACAGCGCAGGCGCTATTTCACACCAGTTTTCTGTGAGGCCGTGGTATCACTCCCGTCGAGCCGGCCCATGCATGCCGAAGCGTGGCTCTCCCACGTGGAAATCTTTACTATTAGGACGTAAAAGACCATGTTTTACCAAAAGATGATACTTTGAACTCTGAAATGAATGAAAAAACACACAAGATGTGTATTAAACACTTATGTATCTTAAATATTTATCATTATATAATCATTTATCATATATCGAAAGGCTACGATATTCGGTCATATGTCAAGCCTAACTATGTAACACACATATTCTATAGATTACCCTTCAAGATTTGTTTACGTAATAACATTATTATTAACGGCCTTCAATAGTCCTCTGCAGGACATAGGCCTCACTTTAGAAAGGAGGTTTTGGCCTACTGTCGCACACTCACCATAGAAAGGAAGTTTTGGCCTACTGTAGCACGCTCACCATAGAAAGGAGGTTTTAGCCTACTGTAGCAAGCTCACCATAGAAAGGAAGTTTTGGCCTACTGTAGCACGCTCACCATAGAAAGAAAGTTTTGGCCTACTGTAGCACGCTCACCATAAAAAGGAGGTTTGGCCTACTGTAGCAGGCTCACCATAGAAAGGAGGTTTTAGCCTACTGTAGCACGCTCACCATAGAAAGGAGGTTTTGTTCTACTGTCGCACGCCCACCATAGAAAGAAGGTTTTGGCCTACTGTAGCACGCTAGCCAGACGGGTTAGTAAATGGTTTGTTTTAATTTTTCTTCTCTTTCTCCCTTAGTCGGCGTTTTGACACCCATGGGATGAGTATGACGTTCTACATTCTCAATCCATACAGACGCAATTTAAAGTAAAACCAATAAAAGCGTATTAGAAAACAAAAACAAACTAAACAAGGAAATAACTTTCGTTAACAATATTTACATCGTCTTTATGACTCATAATTTAAAACAGTTTAATCTAATCTTATAATTTTAGGAACAATATAGATAAATATAACAAAAAGCATCAATAAAAATATATTTTACTACTTAACTGCAGACGTATACTTACAATAAATATGCCGTATTGTAAATACACCAATAACAAACTTTTCTAGAATGTACTTTTTTCACATAATTAGTCTTTAAACACTGAATATTTTCTAAATATTAATAATAGTTACTGTTATAGAGTAAAATAGTTACTGAACTTTCAGACACTCGTCACATCACTCACTGATTCCCGAGGATACGTCAGTACACGACGGATCTTCGTGAAGGACTGAAATCAGTTTGGGTGTGGGGAAAATAAAAGAAAATTGCAACGCCGAGATAACAGGCTGCGGGGTGGTTGTCTGTGCCTAGTATATGACATGTGACATGACTATATTCTATTCTGTTAGCCTTTAAAAAGCTCTACTTTTTTTTAATTATATTATTGTAAAAACGTTTCCCATGTGATACAAGAATTTTTATTATTGGTTAATAGTACCTAATCTTTGTAATATAAAGAATGTACTATGTACAACAAATTACTCGATTTCTGTCGATTATTATTTAATGATGAGCTGATAATATTTTAATACTTTGGTTAAAGCTGTTTTTGAAAGTTTCTTGTCGTCTACAGTCTGTGTTCAGTGTAAACTGTTGTTTTTTTGACATTCAATGCAAAATAACTTTGTAAAGTGTCATAATAAATAGAATGAGTACTGGCCGGCATGTTTTTTAATTTAATGTTATGAAGCTCAATATTTTTTTGGTTTATTAACAGCTACAATCTCAGACAATACTATTTTGATTTAACACAATATTAATTTTACTTTTATTAATTGTTTATTAATAGGATTCTCAACGTGTTTTTTTTTAATGATAATAATATATTAACGTGTAACATTGATTCTAAAGCCAAAGTCAATTATAGAGCTTCTCGACATATGTACAGGAACTGGACAACATTAATAATTAAAAAGTTTAGAAAGTAAATAATTTACAAAAAAGAAAAAGTCAAAAATGAAGTAGTAACTACTAAAAAACAAAAAGATATAAAAATAAAAAAGAAAATTAACAAGTTAATTAATTATTACTGGTGAGTACTCTACCTTTGAACTTGTTAGTATTCGTGTAGGTACGAAGCAGTCTTGTCGTGCACTTTAAAAAGGCGCACTTGATCACCAACCAATGGGGACGCTTCTACGGACCGCCATAATGTTGGCGTCATCGTGTAACCAATCAGCAACTAGTTAAATGACGTGATACTTTGCCGGCCAATCGGAACGCTTCTACGTACCGCCATTTCTTCTAGGACTTTTATTCCCAAAGACTACTTGTAATGTGCATATATTGCATGCATATCCTATATTTTGTTTTTATTGGTACAATTGTCTATTGTAAATTGAATATCTTTTCTTTGTTCACATCGTGATGGTACATATACCAAAATATCATTTTCTACAACGTTTGTCTATCTGTTTGTTTGTGCCGACTAATCTCTTCTTTTTTCTTTTTTTTTTTTTAAAAAAGACAACTTCCCCATTAGGAATATAAATTCCTGTGTCGCGGGGATCTGTACAAACATACATGAAACGGACACAAAGTACACCCAGACTTAGAACAACAATTTATGGATCACACAAGTGTTGTCCCATGTAGGATTTGAACCCACAACACTTGGCGCAGTAGGAAGCGGTGTGGCGACCACTGAAACCACTAGGCCAACTGTGTAGTCTAATCTATCTCTGGAACGGCTGGAACTATTTCGACGGGATTTTCACTGGCAGACTAATGATACATGGAGTAACGCAGGCTACTTTTTTAGACTACCTTCACCCCCGCGACTTCACTTTACTGTACCCTCGGTTACAATAACAAACGCGGGTAATACCGCTGGGCTTAATTTAAGTAATTAATATAATCAAATCCATCGTTTTTCTACGACGATGATGAAATAAACTCACACGTAAGTTTTGACAATGCTTATATGGAAGTTTCATTTAATAACATTATGTAACTTTTCAAATAAATAAAGTTGAAGTATCTGCTTGTAATTTTAAATTAATTGCTTTTCACTAAATGCTTGTGAAAGTATACACAGTTCTTACATCAGAAAAAGAATTTAATAAATTCTTGTCGTTCTGTCTGTCTGTTTGTTTGTTCCGGCTGATCTCTGGAACGGCTGATCCTATTTTGCTGAGCCCCGCTAATTACCTGCGGTTGTTTTTTCAATAGATAACAGCGTCACAGTGCAACTAGTTGCAGTATAAGATCGTTATGTTAAGTTAAAAGATATATTGGTTTAAGTTATGCAGATATTTGTTTTAGAAATTTATACAGAAACAAATATAAAATAACCAGAGCGTGGAGTGAGCTAATTCAACTGCAATTCCTCATTCTGACTCACTGAATAGGATATTTATCGCTAAATGGGTGGAATCAATATTCAGCGGTATCGTAGTCAAGCGATGTTTTTAAGCAATCAAGAAGACTGGTTGCTTAGTTTTTTTTGTAAATATGATACGTTGTATCATTGCGGTTCGTAAATTAATTAAGATTATTCTTTGAGTTTATTTATAAATAAACTCTCTTCCATGCACCCATATCTTCTGTATTACATTAGTGTATGTTTACAAGTATATCTATTTAAAACCTTTAAACGAGCAATTGTTGTATATATATACATGACGGCGCGCTGATTATTTGTCAATACGTGATTATGTATCCTAAATAACATTATTGTTATATAACGTCTCAGTTTAATCATGGCTTGATTTATTAATTGTTTTAGTTGTAGTCGATTCTGTAAGGAATGTTAAATGTTACTAAAATAAGAGCGTGTATAGAGTAATAGGTGTCACTAGTAATGGCGGCTGGCATACTACGAACAGCCATCGCACGAGGTGCACACGTGCTAACCTATTTGCTCTTACTTAACTTAATCTTGTTAATCACATGTGGTGTTGTGTGAACTTACATACAACTAAATAATAAGATGTTGGACAACACAACTGTTATTTTGAAATTCCTGCCGTTGCACTGCACACGATGGCATGCGATAACCATGACCGCTATGAGGCCCCGTTTGGCGCTCCTACATATATATGATCTGAATCTCGTAAATGGTGCCAATGATTTTTATGAAGTTTAGTATGCAGGGGTTTCGAGGGCGATAAATCGATCTAGCCAGGATTCATTTTTGGAAAATTTACCAAACAAAAGTACCGAGCAAAGTTTGGTCGGCAGAGAATACCGGACATGAGTAACTATAGTGCTAATTACGATTTATAAGAAGCAGAAGGATTGTCCCCTATATGGTGCTTAGATTAGATTGGACCGTTAGATGTACAAAAACAAATAGATAGGAAGGGATGGGTAGAAAAGGGATTAGAGAATGAATTGACGCATGTATTTATTAGGAAGCTGGTCAGGATCTAATACCTTCAATGTATTTTAAATTTGTAAGACTTTCTAACCTGGTGACGCTGTACGGTTGACTTGTAACTTGGAACAGTTTAAATATTGTTTTTACGTTTTCCGTGATAGATTCGCCATTTACGAGTAGTCAAAAGTTGTTAATATAGTTCCAAAGAATGATTGTTATTTATATTTTTCAGAAATAAAAATATTGTGATACGAATTTGCTAAATAGTCGCAAGAGTAACTTCTTTGAGAGTAATAAATAAAACGAAAAAATTGAACAAATCTATCTCAGTCTATCTATCTCAGTATTATAGGTCATACTCCTGAACGGGGACTGCTTGGGATGACTGGTCGGCTTTGACTACCTCTTAATCCAGACACTAATTATTTTAAACAGTAAATTTTGCAACTGAGTGTAAGTAGATTTACACCTTGAATGATTTTTATGTTTAAGGTCAATGGTATCACAAAGCTTTTTATTGTAGTACGTTAGGTTTAAGAGCATTAAAAAAAATTAAATCATAAATTGGCATCAACTTGTATACTCTTTGCCTTTTATGTAATCTATTATATTAGATTATCTGACTTTTAAAAAAAAATGGCTATGGGTTTCTTTACCAGTGTACTTGTCATGAGGCTCTACGCATTTTGGAAACTGGAAGTTATGGATTGACAAAAGCCAACAATGGATTTAGGTATTTTCACCTAATTCACCTTGCCAATACAATACATCTGTGGCATCGGNCTGTGCCTGGTATATGACATGTGACATGACTATATTCTATTCTGTTAGCCTTTAAAAAGCTCTACTTTCTTTTAAATCATATTATTGTAAAAATGTTTCCCATGTGATACAAGAATTTTTATTATTGGTTAATAGTACCTAATTTTTGTAATATAAAGAATTACTACTTAAAAAATACTACAAAATTACTACTAAAAAAATAAATTACTTGGTTTCTGTCGATTATTATTCAATGATGAGCAGATAATATTTGAATACTTTGTTTATAGCTGGTATAGGAAGTGTCTTGTCCTCTACAGTCTGTGTTCAGTGTAAACTGTTGTTTTTTTGACATTCAATGCAAAATAACTTTGTAAAGTGTCATAATAAATAGAATGAGTACTGGCCGGCTTTTTTTTTAATTCAATGTTATGAAGCTCAATATTTTTTTGTTTATTAACAGCTACAATCTCAGACAATACTACTTTGATTTAACACAATATTAATTTTACTTTTATTAATTGTTTATTAATAGGATTCTCAACGTGTTTTTTTTTATGGATAATGATATATTAACGTGTAACATTAATTCTAAAGCTAAAGCCAATTATAGAGCTTCTCGACATATGTACAGGAACTGGACAACATTAATAATTAAAAAGTTTAGAAAGTAAATAATTCACAAAAAAGAAATAGTCAAAAATGAAGTAAAAAACAAAAAGATATAAAAATAAAAAAGAAAATTAACAAGTTAATTAATTATCACTGGTGAGTACTCTTACGATTTCAACGCGAAAGGACTTCTGGGACAATTGAAATATGTCAATACCTTTGAACTTGTTAGTATTCGTGTAAGTACGAAGCAGTCTTGTCGTGCACTTTAAAAAGGCGCACTTGAAATCACCAGCCAATGGGGACGCNGGCATCGGTATGTGTCGATCTATGATTTGTCTGTCTATCTGTAGCTTCAATTTAACGTTCATAAATATCACTTAGTGTCTTAATTGAATAAAGGATTTTGAATTTGAAATTGGTTAGGCTTATGATGTTCATTCTATTTTATTTCAGAGATTATTTTAACTAACATGAACAAAGCTATTGGCAACTAATACCACGTGTCCCAATCCGTCCATGAATGTTTTCATAGAAAATAAATTAAGAAACAAAGCACAATAATTTTCAATTAAATTTAAATTTTCTGTTTCCAGGATATCTAAACTGTTTATTGAATTCATATGGTGTTAGTAACTGTCTGAATTAACCAGCTTTACATAATATTTCAGATATTGACACAGATTTCTAAATGTTATTTTAATATTTGAATATACATGGTGCTATATTCCAAAACATGTATTTTCTAGAAATATTTTTCCACTAAACGACACGAAATAGGCTTTCGATAGGGTTTGGCACCATTCGCCCCTCTCCAAATTTCCCGCATTCAGCCTTTTGCGACAGCACGTCCTCTAATTTTCGGCAGGTAAACGCTGATGCATCTCAGGGCTCCGTTCTGTCGCCCACACTTAACAACATAAATCACTATGCAGACAATAGCACATTGTATGAGCGACATCTTGGACACCTCATAGCTAAGCCTGCAGACGTTGAAGAAAAACGACAGGAGCTTATCGCTGATCTCGGTCTGGTCCTAAGCTGGATCTCTCAATAGGATAGTGACAATGACAATCGAATTCAAGATCAATAAAATACAGGTCACTCCCCACTTTTCAGAACACTCAACTGCCACCAGAAGACAAGTTCGATATCTTGGGTATGGACATTTGTCGTAATCTGAATCCACGAGAGTACATTGACAGCGTCACTAAAGCGGCCTCGCGGAAGCTAAATGTGCTGAATAAGGAACTGTTCTTCTCGCCCGATATACTGTGTCTTCTTTACAATCCTCTTTCATCTTTACCAGGTTGAGTATTTTGAACAGCTTTCATCTAGCTCCCTTCTCTTCCTCCATAGGACGACACTTGCTGAGCTTCGAAGCCACCGCTTTAAACTAGTTGATATATTGTCTCGAACTAAATGGTTCAGCTTTCTGTTCCTGTGCCGAGCACTAAAAATCTGGAACTCACTACCACCCTCTATGATCCTTGGTTCTACAAGAAAGGAATCCAGCTTTCAAATGAAAAAAGCCCGCATCGAAAAAGGTCCATCCGTTTGAAAGTTACGATGCCACAGAGAGCGATACCGATAGACAGATATCGACGTCAAACTTATAATACCCTTTTTTTGCCTCGGGGGTTAAAAATGTCATAAATCTTAATTTAGTTTTAAGTGTCAAATGAGCAAGATGAAGAACCGTATTTCTGATTGTGTCGTGTGGCGTGTCCTAAAAGGTGATTTATCACAGTGTCAAGCAGCTGATAGTATGAACTATTTCAACTTAGATTTTCAATACCGAAGTGTTCACCCAAAGTTTTTATTTTTCTTTAGAATAGATAGAAAAATAGATCTGCATATAGTTGTATATAATTATCTCAGAAAACATATTAAATACCAATAATATTTATTCTTCTATCTTTCTTTTAGAAAATTATTTTATTTATAACTTAAGAATAAATTTTACATTTCAAATGTGTTGAAATACAAAATACTATTTTTTTAAATGATAACTGTGTAGTAACCATGTTTTAACACAACATGTTTGTCCAAAAACGCGCGATATATTTTCACAAATTCTAATATTTGTTCTATAATGGGCTTCAATCTACTACAAAATCTTATAATATCTTTTTTAAGAATTGTCTCTCTGGTTTCTCAATTCACATGCACATACATAATTTATAAAAGAGAAACCAGTCAAACTCTCCATCCATCGTAGATTAGAGTGGGACGGCATTGGTAGTAGCCTAGGAGACGTTAACATCTGACCAAGAGCTGGTAAACTTTAGACTATTCGTACCTGCGTAGTGCGCACTATTAAATTTTGCTCATCTTTCGACATATTTCGCAACATGTGATGCCCCGACGATAGATAACGAGGGACTGAGCAGAGTACGGAGTGGTTCCGAATTATTATATTCTTGAAATCAATGGAAAACTCACAACTGGCGGTATAAACGTTGTTTACACGTGTGTAAGTTTTACGAGTTGGCTCTAGTATGGATTGTTATATGTTTTAAAATTATATTTAGTTATGGTATTTTTGTCTTTGGATGTTTTTTCTTGTTGTTTATATCTCGCAATGTAGCATAGAATCCTTGGCATAATTAGTTGATTACAGCTAGGTTTGATTACTGGTAGGTTCGCTATATATATATATATATATATACATATATAAGAGGAAGGTGACTAACTGAAATACCCAGCGATCAACGTACAGCCCAAAACGTTGAACATAGAATCTTGAAATTTTGCGTGTAGGCTCTTTGCTCATGCAAGTGAGCACTAATAAAGGAATAAGGAGGTAAATTAGGGGATGAAAATATGAACCTCTGCGCGAGAGTTTTGTGATAAAAGTTTAATTGAAAGTTATTAATTTAAGTAAATTATTACTTTTTGATAGTATGACAAGCAAGCATGGTGATTATTAGCTACCATTATGGTGAAGTATGTGACTACAGTGTGTATGCTCCCTAAGAGCATGTATATATACGGTGCTTATAATAAGTTGGTATATATAATACTGATATGGCATTTACTTAATAATACATTTTTTGTACTAAGTGTAAGATTATTCATGAAATGTTAATCAGATAAATTGAACGTATCATTTCGACCGACCAAAACATCACGGTGGATCAAAACACTTGTAAAGTAACGATTCCAACTTCGTATATATTATAACCTTTTAATTTATTAATCAAGTAAATAGTTGGTTCATATGAAATAATATTAATATCTTGGTGCCTTCCGCTTGTCAGCTTCCGGCGCTACTTAGAAATATTGTTAATGACGTCTGTACTCTTTTTATACAATGGTACTTCCGGCGTAATAAATCTTTAATGTTGCACAATCTTGTGTTATCAAATAATAATTGTATGTTGGTAATCAGAATAATTATGATAAACAATGTTTAATATTATCTGTTAAGTTTGGGAATTAGTATTAAATATGATCAATACTGCCAGATGTTATAAAATGTCGGCTGTTGGAGTAATGGACGGTATTCATATCCTAACCATTCAACTTGATGTGCATTGGAGAATATTATAAGTTTGTGCTAATATAATGTGTTGCTGTGCCGCCATCTTGACTATGCGCGTTACACACTACGTGAATTAACTATGGCTAAAATCAACCATAGCTGGTTGTGTGCTAAATACGTGATAAACATGGCGTACTATGTGGAACAAGGTCCATACATCGTCAATATAAAGCTATAAGTGATAAAATAGGCCAGCTTTGGCATTTCTATGCGACCGTTGATATAATATTTTGTGGACCTTAGTCATTTCTGATTTAAAAGCATTTTTTTTATGTATGGACTTGCCAGAATGACACTTCTCTGTCTGATGGAAAGCATAATCATAATCCAAGAGTGGTGTCACCATACTTATTGAGAAAGAAGCCAATGCAAAAAAGCAGCATGGTGATCCACACCATGGCAGCTTAGTGATGCTTCTGCATCATGGGCCCCCGGTCTTCTACTCACTAACGAAACAAGAAAGCACGAACGCTGTTTTTACAGTGATCTTCTATGATAGGGTAGTTTCGCCCCAAGCCAAGCCAAGCCGACCCAACCGCGTTGAAATCACCTTGGCTCTACTACCTTGATATCTGAATGTTAAAGCATAGAAACTTGAAGAAAATATTTTAGGTATTTCCTTCATTAAAAAGTAACTGAGCCCCGCGGCGTTAACCGCGGATGTTGTTGTACCTTTACAATTAGGTGGGTAAAGACGAGGGCAAATCAAGTCTAAAAAATAATAGCCTAAGTTACTTCGGTTACTTTATATTATCGGCCAGTGAAAGTCACCGTAATGTAGGCGCTACGCTACTAACATACATGACTGCCAAAATTATTACCATTTCTTTTGGCTTCATCATATTCATGTGATAAGCTTATGCATTATTATTTATCCGCCAACTGTAACTAAATACAAATAAAATTTATTCATACTTAAGTAGCAATAGAGGTAAAAAATTTACAGATCATAAGTAATTTATTGTCCTCTATTAAATCGAGTGGAAAAACCAATTTGGAGGTCAATTTAACATAGCCTCTCTGAGTCTGGACGTCTGACGATGAATGAATAAGCTAAATTTCAATCTTTCCTTCGATTTTTCATTAATGTAAATAAAAGCGTCTAAGTGCATGTCGAGCCATGTCCAATATAAAATTTTATTTAATATTATAAAGATACTACAGCAGCTATTATGGTGGCCTAGGCGTAGAATTATTTAGTTATAGTAACTATAACTCACAAAATAATAACACCTACAGCTTATATTCTGAATATTTTGTTTTAATTGTTAGATGGATAGATAGATAATACTTTATTTGTACATCAAGGTTTACACACAATATACAATCCTAAAAATTAACAAAAAGAAAATGTGATGTACAAAGGGCGGCCCTATTGCTCATAGCAAGTTCTTCCAGGTAACCTTTTGTATTTAATTGTTGAAGTATTGTGTGATTTCGTAGCAACAAGCGATTGTTTTTGCACGTGAGTCTAAAAAATGTATGACCAGGCTTGCGCTTATGTAAGACGCAGATCATTTTGGGACTTACGAACCCGACACTACTCATCCCGTAGGTGTCGACTAAGGGAGCAAAGTACTACCACCACTGCTAAGAGAAGAAAAACTTAAACAAACCCTTTACCTTATCGTCGGGCCAGAGTTGTATAGTAGACCAATACCTCTTAAGGTGAGGCTTATGTCCACCAGTGGACTGATAAAGGCTGTACATGATGATGAAACATATATACACAGATTGCAAAATATAGTCTGGCTAAACTGGTGAACTTCATACCGCCACATTTTCATTTTTAAATATTTTCTACATTTCTGAAAAACTTGTTTTAGTAATTAAACTCACTTCGGCTTTACAGGTAGTGTACAGTCACAAATAAAAAAAACTGATTATCTTTTTTTTTACAAACCTTCTCCTAACAATAAAGAACACATAAAAAAATAATTATTTAATTTAGTGCAGTCCGTCTGAAGTTATGCGCATACATACCAGCGCGGCTCTCATACTGGCTACAGCAGTATGCTGAGATAGGAGCTTTTACTGGCAGCGCACGGGGCAAAACAATACCTTGTTTTATTATATTTTACGTCTGCTTAAAACCGTTTATTGTCCTGTGTATGTCAGAATAAATAATTTTCTTTCTTTCTTTATTTCTTTCTTTCTTTCTTTATTTCTTTCTTTCTTTACATACATACAGGCAAAAGACTAGCCCACAACCTGATTAGACTAAAAAGAGACAATCTTAGGAGGGTCATAGGCATCCTGACAGGGAATTGTCCCCTAAAAAAGCACCTATTCACTATAGGCGCAACAGATAGCCTTCTGTGCAGGGGATGCATGGAGGCAGAAGAAACACTGCAACACGTTCTCATAGAATGTAGAAGTGTAGCGGATCTACGGGCGGACATACTCCAATCAACATCACTCCCGGAAGCATGTAGTAACCTGAAAAGGCTGCTGAGCTTCTGGGACGGTTGGAGTAGGAAGAAGATATACTCACGTACAAGGGCCCAATCAAGAGGTTAAATGCAGGAATGGCTCGGTAAAACAAAACATATAAATATTTCCGACATTTAACACATAACGCCATCTATCCCAAACTAAGCAGAGCTTGTATTATGGGTACTAGACAACTGATATAATACTTATATACTTTTTTTGTAAATACCTACATATCATAAANACTAAACGACACGAAATAGGCTTTCGATAGGGTTTGGCACCATTCGCCCCTCTCCAAATTTCCCGCATTCAGCCTTTTGCGACAGCACGTCCTCTGATTTTCGGCAGGTAAACGCTGATGCATCTCAAGGCTCCGTTCTGTCGCCCACACTTAACAACATAAATTACTATGCAGACAATAGCATAGTGTATGAGCGACATTTTGGACACCTCATACCTAAGCCCGCAGACGTTGAAGAAAAACGACAGGAGATTATCGCTGATCTCGGTCTGGTCCTAAGCTGGATCTAAAGGTGACTAACTGAAATACCAACCAGCCAACCCAGCGATCAACGCACAGCCCAAAACGTTGAACATAGAATCTTGCGCAAAAGCGTGTAGGCTCCTTATATAACGCAAGTGAGCACTAAGAAAGGAATAAGGATGTAAAATACGGGATGAAAATATGTATCTCTGCGCGAAGGCTTGTTATGAAAGTTTAATTGAAAGTTATTAATTTAAGTAAATTATTACTTTTTGACAGTATGACAAGCGAGCATGGTGATTATTAGCTAGCATTATGGTGAAGGATGTAACTACAGTGTGTATACTCCCTAAGAGCATGTAGTATGTACGATGCTTATAATAAGTTGGCAATACTGACATGGCATTTACTTAATAATACATTTTTTGTACTAAGTGCAAGATTATTCATGAAATGTTAATCAGACAAATTGAACGTATCATTTCGACCGACCAAAACATCACGGTGGATCAAAACACTTGTAAAGTAACGATTCCAACTTGGTATATATTATAACCTTTTAATTTATTAATCAAGTTAATAGTTGGTTCATATTAAATAATATTAATATCATGGCGCCTTCCGCTTGTCAGCTTCCGGCGCTACTTAGAAATATTGTTAATGACGTCTGTACTTTTTTATACTTCGGGCGTAATAAATATTTAATGTTGCTCAATCTTGTATTATCAAATAATAATTGCATGTTGGTAATCATTAGAATAATTATTATTATGTTTAATATTTGCGCAAGACGGCTGGCAGGAGCTGGATGCGAGAAGCCATAGATCGAACTAAGTGGCGTGAAATTGGAGAGGCCTATGTCCTGCAGTGGACTGCGATAGGCTGATGATATGTTTAATATTATCTGCTAAGTTTAGGCATTAGTATTATATATGATCAATCCTGCCAGATGTTATAAAATGTCGGCTGTTGGAGTAATGAACGGCATTCATATCCTAACCATTCAACTTGATGTGCATTGGAGAATATTATAAGTTTGTGCTAATATAATGTGTTGCTGTGCCGCCATCTTGAGTGCGCGCGTTACGCACTACTTGAATTAACTATGGCTAAAATCAACCATAGCTGGTTGTGTGCTAAATACGTGATAAACATGGCGTATTATGTGGAACAAGGGCCATACATCGTCAATATAAAGCTATAAGTGATAAAATAAGCCAGCTTTGGCATTTCTATGCGACCGTTGATATAATATTCTGTGGACCTTAGTCATTTCTGATTTAAAAACATTTTTTTATGTATAGACCTTCCAGAATGACTCTACTCTGTCTGATGGAAAGCATAATCATAATCCAAGAGTGGTGTCACCATACTTATTGAGAAAGCAGGCAATGCAAAAAGCAGCATGGTGATCCACACCATGGCAGCTTAGTGATGCTTCTGCATCATGGGCCCCCGGTCTTCTACTCACCAACGAAACAAGAAAGCACGAACGCTGTTTTTACAGTGATCTTCTATGATAGGGTAGTTTCGCCCCGGTCAAGCCGACTCAACCGCGTTGAAATCTGCTTGGCTCTACTACCTTGATATCTGAATGTTAAAGCATAGAAACTTGAAGAAAATATTTTAGGTATTTCCTTCATTAAAAAGTAACTGAGCCCCGCGGCGTTAATCGCGGATGTTGTTGTACCTTTACAATTAGGTGGGTAAAGACGAGGGCAAATCAAGTCTAAAAAATAATAGCCTAAGTTACTTCGGTTACTTTATATTATCGGCCAGAGAAAGTCACCGTAATGTAGGCGCTACGCTACTAACATACATGACTGCCAAAATTATTACCATTTCTTTTGGCTTCATCATATTAATGTGATAAGCTTATGCATTTTTATTTATCCGCCAACTGTAACTAAATACAAATAAAATTTATTCATACTTAAGTAGCAATAGAGGTAAAAAATTTACAGATCATAAGTAATTTATTGTCCTCTATTAAATCGAGTGGAAAAACCAATTTGGAGGTCAATTTAACATAGCCTCTCTGAGTCTGGACGTCTGACGATGAATGAATAAGCTAAATTTCAATCTTTCCTTCGATTTCTCATTAATTTAAATAAAAGCGTCTAAGTGCATGTCGAGCCATGTCCAATATAAAATTTTATTTAATATTATAAAGATACCACAGCAGCTATTATGGTGGCCTAGGCGTAGAATTATTTAGTTATAGTAACTATAACTCACAAAATAATAACACCTACAGCTTATATTCTGAATATTTTGTTTTAATTGTTAGATGGATAGATAGATAATACTTTATTTGTACACCAAGGTTTACACACAATATACAATCCTAAAAATTAACAAAAAGAAAATGTGATGTACAAAGGGCGGCCCTATTGCTCATAGCAAGTTCTTCCAGGTAACCTTTTGTATTTAATTGTTTAAGTATTGTGTGATTTCGTAGCAACAAACGATTGTTTTTGCACGTGAGTCTAAAAAATGTATGACCAGGCTTGCGCTTATGTAAGACGCAGATCATTTTGGGACTTACGAACCCGACACTACTCATCCCGTGGGTGTCGACTAAGGGAGCAAAGTACTACCACCACTGCTAAGAGAAGAAAAACTTAAACAAACCCTTTACCTTATCGTCGGGCCAGAGTTGTATAGTAGGCCAATACCTCCTAAGGTGAGGCTTATGTCCACCAGTGGACTGATAAAGGCTGTACATGATGATGAAACATATATACACAGATTGCAAAATATAGTCTGGCTGAACTGGTGAGCTTCATACCGCCACATTTTCATTTTTAAATATTTTCTACATTTCTGAAAAACTTGTTTTAGTAATTAAACTCACTTCGACTTTACAGGTAGCGTACAGTCACAAATAAAAAAAACTGATTATCTTTTTTTTTTACAAACCTTCTCCTACCAATAAAGAACACATAAAAAAAGAATTATTTAATTTAGTGCAGTCCGTCTGAAGTTATACGCATACATACCAGCGCGGCTCTCATACTGGCTACAGCAGATTGCTGAGATAGGAGCTTTTACTGGCAGCGCACGGGGCAAAACAATACCTTGTTTTATTATATTTTACGTCTGCTTAAAACCGTTTATTGTCCTGTGTATGTCAGAATAAATCATTTTCTTTCTTTCTTTATTTCTTTCTTTCTTTACATACATACAGGCAAAAGACTAGCCCGCAACCTGATTAGACTAAAAAGAGACAATCTCAGGAGGGTCATAGGCATCCTGACAGGGAATTGTCCCCTAAAAAAGCACCTATTCACTATAGGCGCAACAGATAGCCTTCTGTGCAGGGGATGCATGGAGGCAGAAGAAACACCGCAACACGTTCTCATAGAATGTAGAAGTGTAGCGGATCTACGGGCGGACATACTCCAATCAACATCACTCCCGGAAGCATGTAGTAACCTGAAAAGGCTGCTGAGCTTCTGGGACGGTTGGAGTAGGAAGAAGATATACTCACGTACAAGGGCCCAATCAAGAGGTTAAATGCAGAAATGGCTCGGTAAAACAAAACATATAAATATTTCCGACATTTAACACATAACGCCATCTATCCCAAACTAAGCAGAGCTTGTATTATGGGTACTAGACAACTGATATAATACTTATATACTTTTTTTGTAAATACCTACATATCATAAATAGAAAACACCCAAACTCTGAAACAAATATTTGCAGATCATACAAACATTTGATCCGACCCGGGAATCGAACCCGAGACCTCAGGAACAGCAGTCGCATACGCTACCGCTGGGCTGCCGAGACAGTCTCAGACAGGCGATTCATTCTCATTTATATAGAAATATAACAAGTTAATAGGTTTCTATAGTAAGTAAACTGGTTGGAACCTGTATTCCGTAAATCATCTTTCTCACGTACGGTGTATAGTAAATATAAGTATGCACTCCACAATTGTTCTGCCTCTGTATAGGCCGACCAAGTTTCTGTGTTGAACTTAAATTGGATTGGTATTGCGAATTTGTTTGCCTCGAGTTGTAACGAAGTTTTAAAAGTTCTACATAAACCTTTTTCACAAGTGGTTTTTGTGTGTTTTGTGTTTTTCATTTCACTTACAATTTTTGGAACTGCCCACGCATGCCCGTGGTAATATATGAATGCCGTTTACGAGCCGCTCAACTCTGTCGTTAACTTCCGGCGCTACTTACAAATATTGTTAATGATGTCTGTGCTCTTTTTATACAATGGAACTTTCGCTGTAATAAATCTTTAATGTTACACAATCCTTTAATATTAAAGCCAAAATATTGTTTGGTTTGTTTTTTTGAGGGCAATGATCTCTAAAAGTATCAATCAAGTCTGAGAAGAATTACAAATATTTTAAGAAATTGTATTATGAAATAAAATCCATAATAATATCAAAAATTCTAAAGTAACTCTGTTTACCTACGTATTACGCTTTCACGGCTAATACGCTGTACTGCTTTCACATGGCCGGAAATGCAGGCAAAAACTAGTTAGCTATAAAACATCTAGCTATGATGTTTAAGAGCGGAACAGTGTCCACTAAGATAACCGACAACATTTATTCATTTACTTTAAAATGCTTTACATTCTTCACTCTACATGGAGTACTATGTTAAAGCTGGTCGGGTAAGCAACACATTTATTCCATTAGTACAACTACACCCTATTGCCTTCTACTTTATTCATGATAAACTATAAGAGTAAGCTAGCAAAAAGGTGGTAGTTTCTTATAAAAACTAAGTATTTACGAGATTATACATAATTTTTGTCATACAAACCTTATACTATAATTAAGGAGCGATATAATTAAGTAAACCTCCTCCATACAAACTGCCTCCTGCCAGATGTTTGAATGATCTACAAATATTTGTTTCGGAGATTGGGTGTTTTCGGACTCAATTCAGGGGTGGTCTTTAAAAAACAGGAAAGAAAATCCACTTCTAATTCAGGCGAGTCACTCATAATTGTTATAACTGGTTTTAAGAAAGCATTCACAAATTTCTGAGGCTTAATAATTAACCTCCTTCTTTCATAGCGTCTTTTTTTTACTCTGAGATTCTGCTCTTGTTTTCCAAGAGGCAGAATTGAGTCATTTTGGGAAGTTCATATATTATAAAGAAGTATTCAGTAATTTAATTGGTCGTGCATTAACCGTGATTGAAACTCCGAAAGTGACAAGAAATTTTAACATGTTCAAGTTCGTTATCAGACATTTGTATTATTTATTTCAATTCTTTTAACGTACGGATACCTTAATTTACTGCATACTTGGGTTTTCTACGTTTCTATTTCATTTTTATACTTGAGTATAGGACAATGAGCGAAACAATTCTGTGAAGCAATACAAATAGGTATTTGATTAAAGACTTTGTATCTTGAAATTTATTGAGTACGGATTTGTGTCTTGGAGGGCAGATTAAGGCAGCTCTTGTATAAAATGCAATGAAGATCTAAAAAGCACGCAGCTAAAATCAAAAATCTTTCATTATATTTTCAAAACTATCACATTTATATGAAGTAATTGAATTTACTAGGATAAACCATTACAAAGATTATCTAATATTTATTCTAAAATAAATACTAGTTACATCGCCTAAGTGTGTGTGCTTTTATATAAGTACACGTGTTCAGGTATGTCAATAATTTACTTGTTTAAATAGAGTGGAAATAATATAATTCAGTACGCAACCGTATTGGTAAATACGAAGATAGGATATTTTATTAGCTGATCACAGAGCACAGATATCCCTTGGTAATTCTTCCGTTACCTTAATCCAAGAGAAAGAAGATTCTAAAAACAAACTTCCCCGCTTCCCTCCCCCTTCTTCCCTTCCCCCCTTGGTCCAGGTTGTCCCTTATGATCAGGTGCTATGTCTCATCGTCTGTCGAAAACAACAGATAGAACAGAACTTTGAACACATTTGATTTGTGTTGTCTGATATTTACGCCATTAATTTTACACAAGTTCATCCTTAATTACTTTTTATCTGAATAAAAAAAAAATACTATTTTAGATTTACATATTACAATTTAACAAAAGCTATACAACTTCGTTTTCTAGGGCTTTATGCGTGTGTAGTAACCTCGGGTGATTGGAGAGATTTAGCTGGCTTATTAAATTCAACACGATTTCTAATCAGTTCACTGAATTTCCTCCTAGCTTTTCCCCGTTTACTTGATTTCCCTTGCAATTTATTCGGGAAAAAACATAAGTGTGGCATTAGAAATTGTATTTCAATATTGTGACAGATGTTATATAAATCTATTTAGCTGTTGTGACGTTGATCAAAAACATTGACTAAAATTTATAATAGAATGTCAGTCAAGTTATGGTAAATTGATTTTGACGCTTCAATAGAAATGAAAGAGATTCCTCTGATCGTAAATGTGAAATAATACATCATTTAAGTATTTTTTTATGGAAAAGGGGCCAAACTTGCAGACGTATAGCCTGATGGTAAACGAATACCGCCGCCCATGGACACCTGCAACACCAGAAGCGTTACAAGTGCGTTTGCCTTTCACACCTCCTTTGGGGGCTGGGGAGAGGGATGGGGGGAGGGGTTTGGATTATGGGCCTCCTGTATCCTCACTCACTCGGTGAAACAGCGCTGGCGCTGTTTCACACCGGTTTTCTGTGAGGCCGTGGTATTTCATTCATGCCGAAGCGTGGCTCTCCCACGTTAAAATGTGTGACAATAATCCCTAATGATCAAAGGGTCTTCCCGAAAGCAGTGCTAACTATTCCATTTGTGAGCTTTCCGCATCCATTCCGAGTCAACCCCTTTTTAAAATTGTCGGATCAGTGTGCAACAGGGCGGACGCCTACCACACTACTTTTAACTAATCGCGGTCTCCAAACAGATTTCGGCTCTAGCGCCTTAAGATATTTATTTATTTACTAATATACCATACAATATCACTTATAGAAAACATAACAATGTCAGTTACTCTAGTTCCATGACGAATAAAAAAAGTCAGACAAACAAAATGATTTAAGACGTACAGCACTATAGCAAAATGACTCAATGCATCTTCAAATCAAAGAGAGAATATACATGTGTAAAGTATTCATGTATATTCTACACACATCACCTTCAAATCTAATCGAAAATCCGTTGTAAAACAATATGTGTAAGTATATAACATGAAATCTCAAAAGCAACTACTTCTTGAATCTGAAGAATTTTTGAATTACTTTTGCGACTCTTTGGGCTCTCTTTGAAATTAAAGTTTTGAATATTATTTGAGAAAAGTTTTTTGACAATTGCGCAACTATGATACAATACAATCTCTTCATTTCTTCTTGATTTTTTTGTGTAATGTACATTTTTGATCGTTTAATAGGCATAATGACAGTAACTAAGAACCACTAAAGTTATGTATTTATCTGATGAAATGCGGTTCTTAGAGTAGAAAAACCGTATTTATTCTCATATTTGGAGCGAGATTGATAGTTAATAAATAAAAATAAAACCAAATAGCACAGCAATCCGCTATGTTAAGTTGAACACCAATCAAAACTTTGTTCGGATATAATCGACGATCACTTTACTGTTTTTAAGAGCAAACTTGATACTGGTTGACAAATAGTGACGTCGCATCTTATACAAACATACGCCATTAAACCACCTAGCGTTTAATAGTGAATTTTAAACTTAAAATTTAAAGCAAAATATTTTTCCTACTATAACTTTATTTTTTTTAGAAATAGAACTATTTTTGACAATAGCAGATACTTCTGAACATCATAGAACAGTTTTTCAAAATTAGTCGTCATGCTTATTATATTATTTCATCCTTGGAGCATAATCTCAAACTAGAGGGATGTGTACACATCGAACACCTTAAAAGCATGTATAACTGGTAAGAATTAATTTGAAATATGAACATTACATCTTGCAAATAGAATTTTAATACCATTCTAAGTATTTTGTTTGATAATATTTCTGACATCAGATACAGAACGCTATCTAGTCCCAAACAAAACAAACAAAAAACAAAAACAAAACTTGTACAATGGGTACTAGAGCACTAATATAAATAAAATACAAACTTAGTTTGGTAAATACAAAGTTAAGATTCACACTGTGGGAGAGCCACGCTTCGGCATGCATGGGCCGGCTCGACCGGAGTGATACCACGGCCTCACAGAAAACCGGTGTGAAACAGCGCCCGCGCAGTGTTTCACCGAGTGAGTGAGAATACCGGAGGCCCATAATCCAACCCTTCCCCTCATCCTCCTTCCCAACCCCCAACGCCGGTAACACATTTGTGACGCCTCTGGTGTTACGGGTGTCCATGGGTGTCGGTAATCGCTTACAATCAGATACATATTTCATAAAAAAAAACATAAAAAAGACCTAAACTCGGCAACAAACATTTGCAGATCACACTATCATTTAGTCCGACCTGGGAACCCAACCAGAGACCTCAAGCTCAGCAGTCGCATATGCTTGCTGCCAATCGAGGCAGTCTATATACCTTATAGATCTAAGTTTACAATTGCAATACTTTTGTGTCTATTTTTTTCCTTTTTAAGTATTAGCTGCCGAAATGACTGTACTCTTCCTATTAGAAAGCAAATGTAGAAGCCAAGAGTGGAAGAAGAGCCTTTGTCTCTCTATGTGTGTTTGATAGTTTAGAGAACTGATACTCAAAAAGAACAAATACATTTTCGGCGTTGAATAGATTTGAATTTTCAATAACCTCATTCACTTAGTCAAGAAGCCGAAAAAAATTTTAACATCGATTTTCTGTGCGGCATATGTAGAAGCATCAATAAGACGCCATGGTGTGGGTTACCAATCTGAGTTGTTAAATTGTTTACATTCGCAATGAGTATGCTTTTCATCAGGCAGACTAAAGTCACTTTTGCAGGTACATACATAAAAAAAAGACCGAAGTATTACTCTGATAGAGCCGGTTAATTAGCCCCGAAGCACGAGCCGTGCAATCGTGATTGAACGAAAGCAAACGTTACTCTTGAAATCTATTAACGCTGCAGTTCATACTACAAAGGCTTTGAACTAGAGGCATTACAGGAATGCTTGCGCTATCACTTTACAACTAATGGAACAGCTTCCGAGATAAAATCAAATAAAGTCTTGTGAAATTGATGCGGGTTGAGAACATGATATTCATTGTTGGAGTTTGTTTGAAAACTGTACTGCATTCTGTAGTGTGACTGAAGACATTTAATATTAGTGTTATTTATTTGATCCTGATATAACTAGATATAGTGTACGATTACAAGGTATATGTATTTTTGTGTTTTTATATATTTTTTGTATGAGGCGCTCATAGCCCAGTTGCACTCGGTGATTAGAAACAATCACCGAGGGTAAGCAATAACGGCGCGGACGGAAGCAAAGTACCTACTTAGAATAATGCTGGTAAAAATGCCCTCTGCGTTAAGTCCGCCGATATACACAAGTGCATGAAGTTGTAAAATAGATCAACTATGAGATGTAAATATATGACATGTATGGGTTTGTTGGTCAAATGCTTAGATTACACTGCTGTGCCAGAGGTATTAGGTTCAATTCCTATCCAGAATATATATTGTATGATGAGAACGTTCATTTTTTTGTATGTAGATGCTATTTATCTACAATTTTTATTCATAACCTTACTACCTACTACATAATTTTCCTCTTTCTTTTATATTCCATTTGTTTACCGTGTGTGTAGCTGAAATTGTAGTCGACACAATGTGGGCGTCCAATATGCCACACGCTACCCCTATACCTAGGGATTAAAAAAAATTTAATTAACATCTATAGTGCTTCATCTGTGACTATCAAATCTGTGACCATGGATAGTTGGAGCTTCAGGCAATTTAAAAATGTCGCAAGCTACGTTGTCAAAAATCATCTATACTAAACTAAAAATCACAATAATATAGTTTTGTTTTTCAATGTCAAGGATTGGATAAAATTATATACGTCGCACAGAAAATAGACATCTTCTAAATAAATAAGTTCATATTATTATAACATTATGTATAGCGCTTCCTTGTATAAGAGGATAAATTGAATGAATAAAAGCTAGTGATATGACGCAACTATAGATAATTCTATTGTTGCGTCACTTCACTGGGAAATATGAAACATTTTGTCGTTTACTATTTTCGCAATGTTAAACTTTGCTGTTATATGTCAAGAGCATTCACTGCTTGAGTTCATTTTCTCGTATCTAATACCTTAAAATTATCGATTCGTATAAATATAAAGATAATCTGAAGCTCGGAAACGGCTTAAACGATTTTCATGAAATTTGGTATGCAGGGGGTTACTGGGGTGACAAATCAATTAAGCTAGAATTAATTTCTAGAATACCTACTAAAAAATGCTGCTCATCTAGTAAAACTATTACTATGGGTATCTTACAAGTAAATCAAAATCATAAACTATACAGTGCGATCCAGCTAATATCAAATATAATAACAACTATCCGACCATCCATCCGTATAATTAGAAATAATTTTTATCAACAACAGTCTCATCGTTCGGAAAGTTTTATTATTAAAGCCAATTACTTGAAACGGCACAAATCTACGCAGGAAAGTTTTTATTGGTCACAAACCCAAAAAAAAGGTAAATTCAACTTTAAATAAACTAACAACGGTGTAGCGTGACATGATAAATAAGAAAGTAGGTATTATTTCTTTCAGTTTTCTCTACAGAACAACACGTGCTGGCCTCGGAAGTCACTGCCTTAGAGTCGTAGAAATACGCACTCGAACCAAACGGTTTGGGTCTTCCTTCCTGTGCTGGTTATTAAAAACTAGAACTCACTAGCAGCACATGTGTCTCCCTCCCACTATGATCCCAGGTCCTTTAAGCGGGGCGTGAAAAAGCATCTCACTAATGTGATGGTGCCTCTTCGAGCCCTAGCCTGAGTACCGTAAATAATCGGCTATCTTGCAAGGTGGTTTCGTTAACACCATCAGCAACCCTCACGAGAGGGTTGGGATAGCACCCCTCCTCCGTGCTACCCTGTGGAATCCGTCGCCAGACTCGTAATTCCTCCACTGGCATAAAAGCCTCACGCGGATCAAATGGAAATATCACAGACAATTAAACACATTAAGCACATTGCAATTGGTTTGTTCTGATCACGCTATCTTCCTTTGTGTACCCAAGATTTAGGTGAATTAACGCTCTTCTATCATAGGAGATCTGCACTGCACGATCAAACACTATAACCGTTTGCAGTAAGTGCATTAGCCCATATGCTATCCAGGCCTGGTATTATTGAATACCGAGTGGCATTTAAAGATGCCCCTATACCCGGTTTGGAACTCGAATCCAATTTCCCCTACCATCACAACGGCAATAAGGCTTAACCGGCCTACAGAAACTCCGTGTATCCGACCATTAAAACTCCCAGCACGTGAGTACACGTCCCACAACCTAAACACGCCAACCTCAGTATAAAGCACCACATTGACAGATCCCCGAGGTATAATCGTGTAGCAGAACTAAGAGATGATCAGTCGCCGAGCTCCACCCGACCATACCTCGCTTCACCTCACTGCAGGCCTTATAAAGAAGCCTACTCATACATCACCAATCAAAGGTACCAATAAAACCAATGGCAATGCTTACCAAATAAAACTATAAGGTTACATCTAGTTACCTAACGAATACCACGATACTCAGACCAATAGACATTTACTTATTAATACTCTTTACCCTACTAGTTATTATGGAAGGCAGTGACTAACCTGACTTTCTTCAATGTAATACTTTTAACTTACTCAAGTTAACCCTTCGTCACACCGACTCTAGACGCGCGTTCCTCTCGAGGTCCGATCTCCTCCGCGGTTCTACACCAAGTGCCCTTTCCTAGCCCTCGTCTCTCTTCTCGAAACCGTCGATGATTCAGGTAATCATCCTTTTTTACTACGTTCACTTAAAACATGGATTTTTATGGCATCCAGATGTGAGAAGTTTCCCACGACAAAATTCGTATAAAGAGTCAATAATGATTTGTTCTAACTAATTTATCGCCCTATGAATCAAGTCATTTATTAGTATTGTCCGTCCCTTTTTTATAGAGGACCATTTCGCCATCTGCACATGTAACCATTGCATTTAAACTATTGTTTCAAATTAACAAAGCTCACAAGATTTTGTAAGCTCGCCGGTACTATCACACTGAGCCGCCATAGTGTGGGACGCCATACTGCATTGTCTGCTTTTGCAGTGTGTATGGTGGCCCCCACCTTTGGATTCTACTTGAGCTTACCATCAGGCTGTACAGAGTCACTTTGGCGAGTTATTTATAAAAAAAATCCATGATGACATTTATGTAGCAATACAGGGTTTTGTTTGTTAGAATCGTTTGTCTATGTCGGACTGTTGTATGAAGAGAACTCGCTTTATTATGCAGTTTTGTTTACTTTTGCATCAAATAGATATATTCCTCCTCCATTGGTAATAATATAGTTCATACAGCTCAAATAAAATTAACTACGTCATGTCTATATTAATATAATGATTCCGAAAGTAACACTGTACATATGCAGCACCAATTCCAACGAGTGCGCGTTTGCCCCTCATACCATAAGNACCATAAAAAATGTCTTCTGCGCCAATTTCTATGAAATATATCATTTAGATACTTTTTTTCTTGAGAAATGACATAAGCCACTCTTAACCGCAATAATCAACCAACACAGGTTCATCTTCAGATGATCAATTGGCCAGATCCACGATGGATTTAATAAGAATATTTGTTCTCAAAGATATTGATAATAGACAAATAGCTGTATACCACACCAACAAATGTGAGTTAAACCATTAAAATCTTCAAAAACAGATTTGAAAATCTTACGGAAACGAAATTGAGAAAACTGAGAACTCCGGTCACTTTTATTCACTCTCAGACATATGAAATGGAGGTTAATGGCAATATTTGTTGCTAACTACAATCTCCACGGGCATTACTTACCTATTGAATAAAGAAATCCGATCATAGCGACAGTCTGACGATAGGGGTTGATCTTGAGAAAGGGCACCTTTATACTTAACCCTTGAGTCTCGTAACTTAATAAATATTCATTATTATGCTTACAGACATCGTGTTTCATTATCTTTATTATTACGTAATCATCAGGACATTAACGATGATTTTTTTCCCTTTCGTTTTTTTCTCGGAACAAATTATAGTATATTTTTTAAATAAATGAGCCTCACAAAGTGACTGCTCTGTCTGGTGGAAATAATGAGCAGAACCCAAGACAATGTCACAATATAGTATGTTTACCCACACTATGGTAGCCTATTTAAATGCGTAATTGGGCCTCAGGTCTCACCAACTCAACACGACAGTACGAAAGCTGTCATTTTTACCCGACTTCGGTAAATCCCAAGGAGGGTGATATGGTTTTTACAGGCTATGTATGTATGTTCATCTGTTCCCTCATAGCTCCTCAATTCCTTATTAAAACTAGACAATTTCCGTCCGTAATATGTGTCCGGAGGTTATTTATCTAGTACGTACACAGGCATCTCTAGCTTGTGAAGCGCCCGTGTGCAATCATTACCTTAGCCCTTCAGTAAGCGTAGTGTCCTTCAGTAAGTTTATTAAAAGTGTCGCGGCCAGATACATCCAGCACTATAGGATAAGACGCCCCTGAGTATGTCCTTTTTAGAAATATCTTATATCATCGTGATTATGATAGAAGAGGTTCTCCCTATTCTATTATATTACTTCTCATTTGGAATTCGACTAATCTATATGAGATATGTTAAATTTGAGGTGCTCATACCCCAATTGAACTCGATGATTAGAAACAATAACTGAGGGTAAGCAACGACGGCGCGGTCAATACCTGGATGGGTGACCGCTAGTAGCATGTTACCATGAGCAGTCAGTCCCGGTTTTTATCATACGATAACATTCGTGAGGCTTAGTTGGAGGCCTTCGGGTGGCTTAAAAACATCCAACGGCAAGATACGTAGCCACAACGTATTCTTGCCAGTCCCCAACACGCACTTGGCCAGCGTGGGGACGTAAAGCCTTAAACCTTTCCTGAGAGGACACCCGAGCTCAGAAGTGGGACATTATGGGTTGTTGGTGTATTAAATTTATATTATAATTTATTGTCCACTATTTTGCTATTTAACGCCTTTATAACGATAACGGTAGAATGCTGCTTAATTATCATATACCTAAGAAGACTAAGGCAGGCCACTCGAATATAATTCTTGCACCAATTTTAAAGTAACTGGTACAAATTCTGTTTTTCTTCTAGATAAGAAAAAGATAGATTACTCCATTAACAGTTGTTAGATTATGATTGTGAATGAGGAAGAAATGATGGTCGATGTCATATAATTTGTGCAAAACCATTGTACTCCCACTAGAACACAAGTTTACACAGTCACATGCGAAGCTAAGAAAACAAACTGTTGTGATTACTGTTTTTAAACAAACAGTAATCTCAATCAACAACAAACAGTCATAACAATATCCAATTTTATTATCTCTTTCAATTTATATAATTTGAAATCGTTACTTTTTTAAAGTAATAAAATCTGTTGGTAAATATTGGCGCTATTTATGGACACACAAACGAAATAAGTTTAATTAAAAATTCTTCGAAAAGTCACTGTGAAAATTTGTGTAAATTCCAATTGAAGTCAATGTTCAGTTAACAGGTTAATGAGACACGAAGAATGTATAAATGAAACATTTGAAGTATGAAATAATATAAATTAAATTTAATTAGAGTTTGAGAATGCGAGCCCCGTCGCTTGGCTGACAGATGAAGAAGGTCGGCTTCCCTTTGTACTGTGATAAGACACATTGCTTAACATCACCCACGTTGCTTTTCTTTACCTGATTGAACAAAAAAATAGTATTATCACACCTGTATCATGTTGTAAATTTGCATACACTAGTGATTAGCTATAATCTATCTTCGTAGCTTTTACTTACATTAATTATTCTGGCCTGGATGGTGCAGTGGAAGTTTATGCGATTGCTGTGCTTGAGATATCGGTTTCAAATCATGGGTCGAACCAAATGTTCGTATGATCTTTAAATATTTGTTTTGGAGTTTGAGTATTTTCTATATATAATATGTATTTATATACAAAAAAAAAGTATTTAAGTATTCTATCAATCACTCTAGCATTAATAGTATATGTTCTGCTTAATTTAGAACTAGATGGCGTAGTTTGTTCATCTATTCTGTTATTCTAGCACTCTGATATTTATCAGAAAACGTAGGTGTAGTGCACACAACATAATAAATTCGAATTATTTTTCCTCAGCTGAAAATATCACTGACATAATATGCATACTCCACACATTTTACTATTTAAATAAATAAATAAATATGTTCAGACATTATATGATATTAATAGTTATATACTTTTTTTTGTAAATACATACATATTATACATAGAAAATACCCAAACTCCGAAACAAAATATTTGGAGATCATACAAACATTTGGTTCGACTCAGGAATCGAACCCGAGACCTCTTGCACAGCAGTCGCTTATGCTATCGCTGCGCCACCGAGGTATTTTGACTGCCTCTGTGGCGTAGTGGTAGCGAATGGTGCAAAGAGGTGTGACATCATATAACTTAATTATTTACGGTCGAACAAATACAACAGTAAACAAAGTAACTTGGAGACTTTCATAAAACTGTATTTTTGAAGTGAAAACTTCTTTAGTCGCGTTGAGCACTTTTTGATAGGAGAAATCTTATGAACGCCGGGGTTTCAGGGAGATCCCTCCTTTCGAGGGTACAACTGGTTCCCCAGCTTCTAATACCCTGCGATGGAGTGCGGTTTTTAGTCGGTTCGAGTCCGACATAACCACCGGTCGGTGGTATCCGAGAGGTTTTCCGCACAAAAAAAAAATAAAAAAACAAAAAGAAAAGGAGAAATCTTATGAGTTCGCGTCATCGATTTTGCTAATGTTTGATGTTGATAATTTTAATTTAAATAGTGTGAAATTTCTTTTAAGTTACAGTGAAACAGTGCCTACGTTCTGTTTCACCGAGTGAGTGAGGATACCGGAGGCCCATACCTCAACCCCTCCCGCTATCTCCCTCCCCATCCCCCAAAGGCCGACAAGGCACTTGTGACGCTTCTGGTATTAGAGGTGTCCATGAGCGGCAGTAATCGCTTACCATCAGGCGATACGTCTACTCGTTTACCACTTTATACATAAAAAAAGTGTAAAGTGTAACTTACCAATGCAACAACACAGCCTCCGAAGCCACCGCCAGTCATTCTTGCACCCAACACTCCCGGAACGCTTTTCATAATATCTACGATCTGGTCTAACTCTGGACAAGACACCTCCATGAGGTGGCTCAACGAATCGTGGGATTGGTAGAAAAGTTCACCGACCTGGAATTTAAAAAGGTATTCATAATGAAAATTATATCGCTAGAACCTTTCTCAGGAACGTGTGATGAGCACTATTACTTGTTACATTTCGCCTTCAATAGTTCTCCGATGGGTATAATCTTTTGTCTCATTTTACCTCTTATGAAATAGGGGGTAGTCGAGCAGACATCGCCTGATGGTGATCGATTACCGCTGCCCATGGACAACCGCAACACCAGAGGCGTCACAAGTGCGGTGCAGCAGATGGGAGGGGTTTGGATGTGTGCCTCAAGTATCATCACTCACTCGGTGAAATACAGCTGTTTCACACTGGTTTTCTGTGAATTCGTGGTATCACTCCGGTCGAGCGGGCCCATTCGTGCCGTACAGATGAGAATAACCATTTCTATGCTTACCCTTTTAAAATCTTTTTCCTTCATTGCTTTGGTGGCCTCAACTGTCATACGAGTTTCTTCTATCACGTGCCTTGCCCTTTTCAATACCAGTTCATCACATTTTAGCGATTTTAGTTCTAAAATCAAAACAGAAAGTAATCAATGTTATATGTGAAAGAATATATTGAAATGTCATATTTAGAGAACCACGTTAGTAAATTAAGCCTTGTTGGGAGAGTAATATTTCGGTATATTCGGACCTCTTACATGTAGACAAATCCGGTTAACAATATAATAATATATATGATATAATGACATTCACATTTTTAAAATAAGCGTAGATTATACTGTGAATTTGGATTGATTCGGAGGTCACGTTAAGTAGTCGGCCCCGGTTGTAATCACACGATAATACTCGTGAAGCTTAGTTGGATGCCTTCGGGCGGCTTAAAAACATCCAACGGTAAGATTACGTAGTCACAACGTTATCTTGGCAGTCCCCAATCCGCACTTGGCCAGCGTGGGGACGTATTGCCTTAACCCTCTCCTGAGAGGAGACCCGAGCCCAACAGTGGGACATTACGGGTTGTTGATGATTGATGACTACTGAACGAATCTAATATTTGTAGATATCTAAAACTAATATTTGTAGAGCATGTATGGACGTATGGCCGTATGGCCTTAACCCTCTTCTGAGAGGAAACCCGAACAAAGTAGTAGTATATTATGAATAGTTGATGATACAAGAATTTTGCCTAACCCGAGAATTGAACCCGAGACCTAAGTACAGCAGTCATATACCAATGCATCACCTAGGTGGTCCATATGTAAATATAATACAGTATGTTATTTCTAATATTGAGTTGTGACTTGTAGCATTGTGTGCAAAAATATTTTTTGTTAAAAGTAATCAGTTAATTTGTTCAAATTTCAAAAGTGAACTTTTATGTGTTTAACTGCCTCGATGGCACAGTGGTAGCATATGCGACTGCTGTGCTTGAACTCTCAGGTTCGATTCCCGAGTCGCACCAAATGTTCGCATAATCTATAAGTATTTGTTTTAGAGTTTGGGTGTTTTCTATGTATAATATGTATGTATTTACAAGAAGTCTATATGTATTTATATCAGTTGTCTAGTACCCATAACACAAGCTCTGCTTAGCTTAGGACTAGATGGCGTTGTGTGATAGATGTCCGAAATTATCAAATATTTATTTTCTTATATTTTTATATTATTTTTATATTCTTATATTATTTTATATTATTGTTCATAACCTTGGAATACCCTTTTTGCCAGTTTAGCGTTTCAAAGTGGCTAATTTTCAATATAACTTATATTGAAAGCAAGAATAATCTATTGTTTTGATACCGAAGTGTGAAGACAGTCTACGTAATTAGAAAACTTTTCAATGGCGCCGTAGAATTGTAACTGCGAAATTTAGTATAAAGTTGATGGTTAATAAATATTAATATGTTCAGACATTTTAACACACAACGCCATCTAGCCCTAAACTAAGCAGAGCTTGTATTATGGGTACTAGACAACTGATATTAATACATATATACTTTTTTTTGTAAATAAATACATATCATACATAGAAAACACACAAACTCCGAAACAATCTCTCAACTCAGGAATCGAACCCGCGACCTCTTACGAAGCAGTCGCATTCGCTACCACTGCGCCACAGAGAGTTCTAAAGATATTGGCAGCTATGACTTTCTTAAATAATGATTCCGTTTATGTGTTCGTTCAAAATGTTACCAAACTTCATTCGTGACTGTCGTTACAATTTCAGAATAAACTGTCGTTACAATTTCTGAATAAATTAAAACTTTGAGTTGTTTAAAATTATAGACCACTAACCGACCCGTCTCGACTTCGTTGGGCGTTAACCACCCACTTAATTTACAAATACTATTATCTTTAACTGAATTTTTTGTTCTATCATAATAAAATATAGCCTCTCCTGAAGGCACACCTGAATAGTGTCGCTTTCAGTTAATGAAAGAATTCTCAGTATCGGATCAGTACTTCCGAAGATTACGACTTATAACTGCACAAGCAAAGTTAGAAACCTCTTTAGCTCTTTATAATATAAGTATATATTAACCTAATGGATAAATATGCAATTACATATTCTAATTCTAATCAATTACATATGCAAAATGAAAGAAAGTTATTTTACTTAATTTTGGTATTTACATTTTTTTGGCAGGCAATTACATGGAAACAACTTGAAGTAGAGTAAATTCTCCTTACTATAAGTAGAAATCTCTTTTGGAAGACAAATAACTTTGTCTACCTAGAACTTATACCAACAATTAAATTAAATAAGTAAGCATTGATTTCACGAGAACTATATCTCTAACTAAAACATTACCAGAAGCCAAACAAACCAAGGCTATGTAAGCTTAACATTTGCAATAAGTCTCACGAAAAGTAAGAATTTATATCCATTTATAAACTAGTATCTCTAGAAAATTTATTCTATTGCACTAAATATCAGCAGCCGCATCAGAATGAGGTGATCCGGCACAGAACTTAGGTCAAATTTGACATAACCCAAGCTGAAGTGCCATTAGGCTGGCCATGTGAGCTGCAGAACTGACAACCATGGAGTGGAGGAGTTCTTTAGTAGACAGCGCGACTCACCAGATGTAATATAGAACGCCCACAGGTCAGATGGAGTGGCTGGCAGGCGCTGGATGTGAGAATTCCAAAATCGATAAAAGAAGCGTGTAATAGGTGAGGCCTATGTTGTCGTATGATGATGATGTACTAATTATAGAACCCATTTAGTACATCTAAGATACACTTGCTAAGTTTTAATTAAGAGTAAAGAGTTCCACTATCAACTCTTTGTTCATATATTTCATCACACACATCACATCAACAGCCTTTAACAGTCCTCAGCTGGACATAGACCTTCCTTTAGAAATAATAAATAAATAAATATTTCCGACATCTAACACACAACGCCATCAAGTGCAAAACTAAGCAGAGCTTGTATTATGGATACTAGACAAGTGATATAATACTTATAGACTTTTTTTTTGTAAATACATACATATCATACATAGAAAACACCCAAACTCCGAAACAAATATTTGCAGATCATACAAACATTTGATTCGACCCGGGAATCAAACCCGAGACCTCAGGAACAGCAGTCGCATACGCTACCGCTGGGCCATCGAGGCAGTCCTGAAAGGAAAGGAGGCTAGAAGTATGGGCCTCCGGTATCCTCAATCACTCGGTGAAACACAGCGCAAGCGATGTTTCACACCGGTTTTCTGTGAGGCCGTGGTGTCACTCCGGTCGAGCCGGCCCTTGCGGCTCTCCTACGGTATGATATCCTGCTATATATATGTCCTGCTAAGTTTCTCCTTTGTCCACCTCTTACGACACCCATGGGATGAGTAAGGATGGTGACTCTCCGAATCTTCAATCCATCACCACCCGGACATTTATTTATATCCATTTATGTGATGGACTTACGTGAAATTAATCAATTTGTAGGATTAATGGCCTATTGCGTCCCGTAATTGACTTCAGTCGGCGAAGGACGTTCACTGAACGAGATTCTACTTAATTTCAGACAACATATGCCCACTCGTTATTAATTATCAAGAAATGTCACTGGTCAATGCAACAGGTTCATGTGTGGGAAATAATCTGCATATTACGGAAGATTAAGTTTTAGGTTTTTCTTTAACCTAAATGAACTAAAAAGTTCAAAAATACTTCTTCATCCGTTTAGCCTAGTTTATATTACGTAGCTTCGTTGTTTATTACATCAACTTGTTACTAGTCCAATCTAAATTAAATATAAGCTAATAGTAGAAACGGATGCATTACTTTTGTGTTCTCAAATGATAAAGTTATCGAGTACGTATAATTCAAAAGTTTTAGACAATTCTAAAAGATATAAGATTCGACATAAACATTTATTATAAGGAAACTTCTGAGTTTGTAAGTATGTCAAAGGTTTGTTTACTTTTACTGAGCTACGTTTTTGAACTCTTATTGTTTGACTTGTTAAAAAGATCGTTTGTTTAATTGCCTGTTAAACAGCATAAAGTTAGATAAAGTTTAAAAGCAAAATGCCGATCATTTTAGTCACTAAAAAACGGAAAGGAAAACACAAATATGTAATAAGATTTAGGACTGGATTCAAAATTAGAAAGTGTCACAATATTAAACTTACTTTCTAAGTCCTCGATTTTAGCCCCTCTAAGAGACGGTAAACCAAGTCTGTCGGCTGCTTCCTGACACTGTGCTCTTCTCTGAGGATATTCACTGCCAGTTAACTGATGTTTGACATTCGAATTTGTCACCAGAATCGCCAGATCGCTTAAGTCCAATGGGATTTGTTCAGCTTCCAAAGACCTGAAACAAATAATTAAATTAATTTGGTCGGCATTAATGCCGTATTTTTTGACACACCGTTAACACCGTGGGAGAGCCAAGCTTTGGCATACGTGGGCCGGCTCAACTGGAGCGATATCACGGCCTCACAGAAAACTGATGTGAAGTGAAACCGAGTGAGTAAGGAAACCGGAGACTCATCCCCCAACCCCTCCCCATCTTTCTCCCCATACCCCAAAAGGCCGGCAACACACTTGTGACGCCTCTAGTGTTACGGGTGTTCATGGGCAGCGGTGACTGCTTACCATCAGGTGACATGTCGCTCGTTTACCACTATTCCATAAAAGAAAAGAACGCAAAACTCATTGACTGGTAGAGAATGTCCTGGGCATTAACTCGAGCGATGCACAAAAGTTAAGTAAAAACCAATTGTTTCATATATCATGTAAAACTACTTACTGTACTGTGGTTGTTGTAACTTTTTGGATAAATAAATATTTATTAATAATAATAATATTAGTATATTGTAGCACAGAACAATGCTATAACACCAACTAATTTCAAAATAAGCAGAGCTTGAGGGTTAGATTGAATCGTAGAACACTTACATACTTTTTTTTTGTAAATTTATACATAGAAAACTCCGAAACAAACATTTGTACATCATACAAACATTCGGCCCTATGGGGAAACAATTCCTATATCCCTCTAACACAAAGGGAGCATCCTCCGGCCACGCGAGTTGATCATGCCTGGTGGGCTACAAAAATCTTTGTTTAAATCTTTCTACCTAAATGTCACAAACACACAGTGAACATTTATGAAGTTGTTAGCGATGAAGGCGTGTCTCATCATCAACAGCCTATAGACAGCGGTAGTCCACTGCTGGAACTGTAACATGACATAACCATCTCCTTAGAAATGGTTCCACGATGACAAGACGGATTGGTACACGGTTTTTCTAAGTGTTATTGTAGCTTGGATTTTCGTGCCTAGTAAATGTTTCCCCTTTTAACTAGATACTGACCTGCAATCAATGAGCAGAGCATGGTCCTTTTTACCCATGGTCACGATGTACTGGTCCATGATCCCACAAGGCATCCCCGGGAACTCATGTTCAGCTTTCTGACATAATTTCGCTTTTTCAACCAGTCTGTTGAAGAAAACAATATTATTTAACAAATAATTTTGAAGCTAAAAATTCTTTACTCTATTACATTTGAGAAGCGTTCTTCTTGAATTTTTCTTCTGAAAGTTTCTTCTTTCTATAAAGTTTAGTTTAGTTTTCGTTATTATTTTTTGCTTGCTTCGTTCACTTTAATTCACGTATATAATTTTATCAAGTACCTTGTGAGAGCTATTATACCCATGACACAAATTAAATCTTATCATGGGTACCAAAACTGCTACTTGTGCCCAGAATATATTTCTTATTAGTTCTTTCTATCGTTCTATTTTCGTATATATCGTTCGTATATATCGTATCTATTTTTTATTAGTTCAATTTTAATTTATCAAATGAATAAATCTTACTCGGAGAGTGTATCTGAATTCTGAGGGTATTTTGAATAGATTCCTATTTAAATTTCTATAATGCCTTCTTCTTGTCACCCAGACTTGTTAGGTTACAAAGGATTCAATATAAGAAGTTACAAAATACATCAGAGGAGTAACGACCTTAGGCCATTGCCCCTAATTCCGTAGGTCGTAGTGGTAGTATTTATTTTGTACTAACGGAGTTTATACACAAGCTTGCCGACTTAATTAACAAACGTCGAAAATTAAACAGATTCATTCTGTAATTCTTGTTTTTAACAGCACTAAGACCTTACTTAAATTATTGTTAAGTACTGTAACAAAAATAATGTCCAGTATTTGTCTATATTTCATTGAAACATACCTAGAACGACTGGACCGATACTGATAGGGCTTTCACTGGCAGATAGCTAATGATACAAAGAGTTACTTAAGCTTCTTTTTTAGACTATCCTTTTCAATAATCTTACTGCGGATCTTAGTTGTATATATTTTTATCTCACACCACGTCTTGGATGCGGAAATACTTTTTAAGCACCACGTGTCACAATCATTAGTCTATTTCAGTCCACAGCCTTAGAAAGGTTTTAATAAATAAATCTAGTCGTATTATGAAATAAGGAGCAAACAAGCAGATATATCGCCTGATACTAAACGATTACAGCCGCCGATGGACACCGGCAACAACAGATGCGTCACAAGTGAGTGCGTCGCCGGCCTTTGGGAAATGGGGAGGGGAGTGGGGGCAGGGTTCGGGTATGGGCCTCAGATATCCTCACCCACTCGGTGAAACACAGCGCAAGCGCACACCGGTTTTCCGTAAAGCCATGGCATCACTCCAGTCGAGACGGCCCATTTCTGCCGAAGCGTGGCTCTCCCACTGTGACTTTTAATAATTATTCTACCGTGTAAAGAACGACTAGTTTTAACGAGCCTTCGAGTTAAGATTTAACCAAGATGCAAGACTAATAATTGCTATAATAATTTACTAAAACACCATTTATTTATCAAAGAAATTTAATACAACTTATACATAATTCACAAAATAAATAACAAGAGCACACCAACGAATGTGTACGTACCTTAAACTGATTGGAACGTATATCCACAACACATTTTCTGGAGGATTTGATTAGGGTCATGTTTCTTTATTTTGACGCTAAACAAATAATCTCTTTAAATGCCCTCAAAATGAGTGTGATTACCGAAACCTATTAAACACTCAATTTGAGCAACGAATTTATTTTTAAAGTGGTTAGTTCTAACAATCTTCTCTTATTTTTACCTTATTTTGTATCGTATTAAATATCTTATCTTATTTGATCTCTATTTATCTTTAAATTGATTAAATAATGGCTATTTCTTGTCTTTGACAATATATAACGTGAATGACTAATACTGTTCTTTTGATAACTTAAAACAAAAGCAATGAAAAAATAATTAAAATAAAAAAAAATACAATGCCAATCAATATAATAGTATAAGTAAGATTGTGGTAAATTGACTATATACCTACGTAATAGAAATGTTTATCAGAAACCGTCAAAGAACTCACTATTAAAACTTTATATTAACATAACAAAAGGTCTATATTTTTGTAAAGAAAGAAAGAAAAAGTACATTTATTAGTCACACAGTTAAAAGAAAAAACTAGACGCTTAAATAAGATTAAATAACAAAAAAACAAAATAACAACAGTGAACTGCCTGGCTGTGCGACTAAAAGGCGCTAATTTTCAGCTGAAACCCAACATCACGCGATATATAGTGACAGGAACCTATTTAATTAAGACTACAAAAACTACAAAGCATTGGATTTTTGCAATGTCAAAAACCACTCTCACTTTTGACTTAAAAGTATTACGACTAACTACTTTGTCTCGCGCATGTTTGTTCAAGAAAGTCCAGAGAGTTTCTGGTCCCACAAGGACATTAAAAAGTAACTTTATAACACAACTTACTTAACTAAAATAAGTTTTTGAGGATACCCGACTAATTACGGGCTACATCGGAACCCATATTGAAATTTAATTTACCCATCGCAAAATCAAATATATATAATTCTCGTGTCACGTTGTTGCTCTCAATAAACCGAAGCAATCTAACCGATTTTCACGTATTTTTTTAAATGTTTGTTTTATTAGCGTGCCTGAGATAAGATAGTTAACATCACACTTAGACCAAGAGGCGCTGATTATGATTGTAAAGCTATATATTTAAAATAGGAAGGTGTCTGACTTGCTAAGATACCCAGAGATCAACGCACAGCCCAAATCGTTGAACCTAGAATCCAAATGTAGTTTCTTTATAAAATGTAAGTGAGCACTAAGAAAGGAATTTTGGAAATTACACACCTGAGGGGGTAAAATAGGAGATGAAAATTTGTATGAAAATTCAATTGCTGTAGTGGATTTTCTTAAACTCTTGTAATAATATAGTCGAGTTAAAGTAGTGAAATACGTATTTTCCAAAATGCCACCCTTAAGGGTATAAATTAGGGAATGAAAGTTTGTATCAAAGATTTTATGCGAGCAAACCCTTAGGCAAAAGCTATTAGTACATAAATTTAAAAAAGTCTTACCCAACTTTCGTCCCAGTCAATGCTTCAAGGAATGAGAATATGGAGACCTCAACCGCAGCGCTACTTGACAAGCCTGATCCCATTGGCACATCAGTCACAATGACAGCATCGAAATTGGGCACTTCACCTGGAGAAAGGTGTCTATTTGAAGTACGCCTTTACAACGTATTAGATCATGTCCAGTAGTAAACTTTAGCTGTTCATATGGCTTAGTAGTTTAAGCAGCAGCAGTGTAAGCAGCAACGCTTTTTATAATCAACAAACACTGACCTCTCTCTTCCTCTTTTATATATACATATATATATATATATATATAACGCACGGCCCAACCCGCTGAATGAGCACTAAGAAAGGATTTTAGGAAAAGCCTTCCCTAAGAGGGTAAATAAGGAATGAAAATATCTACTTCTTCTGCACGAACGAAGCCACGGGCAAAAGCTAGTATTTATATATACTTATGTATACCTATACTTATTTATGTTTATATGCATATTTGTATTTGTTATTTAATGTGAATTGTATCACTGTAACCTAACTGCATATAACAGACATTTAAAGCCCCCCAAAGGTTGGCTGGTAGAGAATGCCTTGAACATTAAAGTCCACCGATATACAAAAGTGTATGAAGTTGTAAAATGAAATATATAAATACAAAAATTGTTGTTCTGAATCTGAGTGTTCTTTATGTCCGTTTTTAGAAGTATTTGTAAAGATTACTTAAAAACTTGTCTTAAGAAAAAAAAGAGAAATAAGTAAAAGAGGAATGGCACAAGCAAATATAAAAGAGGGTAAAACACTTTTTTTATTAGTCTCTCTCATGTTAAGCTTTGATTCAGAATGTGATAAAAATTTTGTTCAAAATTCATTATCTAGGCTCTCTCCCACGCATACAGTACAAGTACCCTTCCTTACTACAATACAAGTACCCCACAGTAAAGTATTCAACTAATATTAACATGTTATTATATCTCATTTTGATCGAAAGTTGAAGCAATACGCAGTTTTGGTAATACGTTATTACGAAAATGCCATTTATAACATTATTATGATCGAGAGCAGATCTGAACTAGACATTAATGATACTTTTTATAAAAATTTCGTTTAACTGAAGCTCCTCCTACGCCTATATCTGTTACCGAGATAAAGAATAGGCTATATCCTTCCTCAACAATCAAAGTATCTCCTTGGCAAATTTCATCGAAATCGGTGCAGTTATTTAGCCGTGAAAACGTGTTCTTAAATGCGTGCTTTCGCCCGCGGCTTCGCACGCATTTAAGAAAAAGTATCCTATGTTACTTCTAATACCTCCAAGAATATGAGTACATGCATTCATGATGATGGGTTAAGTAGTTTTCGCGTGAAAACGTAACAAACAAACTTACTTTCACCTTTATAATATTAATAATGTCATTAGGATTAGTATGGATGAGGTTTCAATAGAATTTTTCTAGAATATTCTTTTAACCATTCAGTCTCTATCAGACTATTATTGCCGTTGTAAATGGTAATGGATACGATACCATATAATATTTACTATGTAATTAACATAAAAGTTATCATAAAGCTAACAAAAAAATACAGTCATATAGATCGACAATTGAAAAAACAGTAAACACATAAAACAATTTCGATATCGACCAAGTTGTTTGATGATAAGAACATCACGTCTCTAAATATTTGATCTTAAAACATAAATAAATGAACTAGTTTTATATTCATCTATACAAATAAATATAATTGGAGTGTCTGTTTGCAACATTCAAATAACCGCTTTTTACAATCGATTCGGACCAATTTTGATGAGACTTTCACCGGCAGATAGCTAAAGAGTAACTTAGGCTACCTTTTTCAGATTAGCTTCGCCCTGCGACGCTACCCATTTGTACCGCGGGTAACACGTGGAGCTCAGCTAGTATTTAATATGTTTAACGACATCTTGATTTATTATTTTTTAATTTCCTTAAAATTTTTGTCTTTTATTTTTCTACAGACAACTTACTTGAAGAAGTTAAAACACATACATGTAATGAACACAAAATACACTCAGATTCCCTACAATAATTAGTGGATACAAAACCTTGCGCGTAAACTCTCTATAGAAAGCGGCTAGATGACTGCTAAAACCACTTCCTTATTCTTAAGCAAAAACAGATGAGATGCCTTAAGTGGCCGCTCATCAGCATCTTAATCAAGAAACCGTAAGGTTCCATCGCTGGGCTCGAGTCCATACGTCCCCACCCTCGTCGAGTACGGGTTGGGGATTGGCAAGACAACGCTGTGGCTACGTATTTTAATTTTTCTATTGGATGGTTTAAAGCCGCCCCAAGGCTTCCAACTAAGTTTTACGACAATCCTATGATAACAACCAGAACGATATTTTAACATCATCAGGTACTGATCTGGTTGCTATGGGCGTTTTAGGGACTTAACATCTGTTACATACATACAGCTCCCATTCCTGCTTCGAACTAAGTAGACCTTGTACTAATACAACTTGCTTGACTAATAGAATACTTATATACGAAGTTTGGGTGTTTTTTAAAGGTAATAAGAAAAACACCCCAACTTCATAACAAATATTTGTAGATCAAACATTTGGCCCGACCGAGAAATCAAATACGAGCTCAAGCACAGCATTCATGTACGCTGTGCTTGAGCTCGTAACTTTAATTAAGCGAGTAAACAGAAGCAAAATACAATCCACTGCTTTTTACATTTTTTTTAATTATTTACGTCCGCTTGGACCCTAAACATGGTCCTTCGAGCCGGATGACGATGCTAATATTCATAAACTTACCAGGGAAATTCGCTACCACACCCTTTACATAATTCGACCAGGCTGGTGGACCAGGTCTCAGAACGGTGGACTTTGTAGGGGCAGGAAAACTTGCACTAACTACCTCGCCAGATGGCAGCACAGAAACCACATTACATTCTGCAGAGTTGTTTGAAGCTCCAACCACTATCGTCAGGAACGGTAGAGCCTGGAGAAAGAAAAATAAGAAAAAGTTAAGAAAACTTTTACCAAACTACTGATAAATTCTTGATAAAATTTCACCTCATTCATTCCAATTCACCAAATACTTTCCTATTAATATCCCTATATTCAATTCGCTATATACACAACATCAACTGTGAATATGAAACATATAAAAAGTAAATAATACTCCTTGTTGAATAACTCTGAAAGAAGGATACAATCTTTAATTAACTCTACATCTTTCTAGCCTTTATTATTCCCAAGATCAATTGGTGTCGGCTACTAATTCAACCGATTTTACCTGACAATTTTTCCACGGAGAAACTGGTATCAGAGCTCCTCAACCCTGAGAGTGAACTGAATCCCGAAGCAACCGTGCCCGGAAAGCACCTGCGTCAGTCGGAAGGAAAGGGTCCCGTGCTGCCACCCTGCCCATTCGAGGATGACCGGCTGGAGCGCCTCCACGGTGGCGAAGCCAGCACGTGGAGCCTCCAGCCACGAAGACCAACGAGCCATCGTGGATCGACGGGCGACTTCACGCCACTCGCGTACCCCTTCGGGCGGAGGGCGCTTGCTACTCTCCTCCCGGCATTCAGCCACCCGTCGATAAACTTCGGCGAGCACTTCCGCCTCCAAATCCCACGGGGGTGTACCGGCCAAGGCGCACGCCGCCTCGGTTGACACCGTGCGGTATCCGCGTATGGCTCTGACCGCCAATACCCTCGGAGGGCGCCAGAGGCGCGCCTTATTCTGGGCGGTCACAGCCGACACCCACATCGGTGCGCCGTACAGTGCCATCGACCGGACAACCCCCGTGAAGAGGCTTCTCGTTGCGACACTGGCTCCACCCAGATTGGGCAAAAGTCGCCCTAGGGCGGAGGCAGTGTCGACCAGCTTGGGGGGAAACTAACTGACTGGACTAACCTTTAATTAACTAATTTCAATATAATAACCAAAGGCCTTACCATTAAAATATCCAATTACAAAATACCCTTAAGAAATAAACATCTGAACCTACTTCAATTTTCTTAATAATTTGTCATTAATCAAAATCGAAAAGGCAAATCGTATTAAATTTTGTGAAGAAGATTGAATAACATCGATAATGTGATTAAGTCACCGATTATACAATGTTTTGTTATGACGAGACATAAAATAAATATTCCGTAATTTGAAATATAGTGTAACCATCCCTTTTAATTCCGTGGGTATCGTTAAAACTAGGGAACGAATTTCGTAAGACAATACCACTACAAAGAAAAGGAATACAGAAAACTAACTGTATAATAACCTATCTCGCCAGTGTGGAAAAGTAGGTCGAAATCTCATTATTGAGACGAAGCCAATGTTGTAAGAGAAGACGAAGGGAAAGAACTACGCAAGACTACCGCTAAGAGAAGGAATACGGGAAACTAACCGTATAAGAATCTATCTCGCCAGTGTGGAAAGGTAGGTCAAAACCTCGTCGTTTACCACCAAGCAACATGTCTGCTCGCTTATCCTTATCCCATAAAAAAAGAATACAGTCGACTACCCCGATGTAGGCGAGGTCGGGCCGCAGATAATGAGATGCTGCTATATGTTTGCCTATTCAAAGCCACATGCGAGCATAAATAAAGAAAATTTATGTAATAGACCACATAATTTTTCCTGAAATAACATTTATAATATGTATAATTTCATTCGCCCTCTCATTCAAGACGAAAGTCCAAGCTCATTTGATACCCTACCTGCGTCGTCACATCCTTAAGAACATTTATAATTTGTGTAAATGTTTGAGTATGTAACTCAGAAGGTATATATTTACATATTATATTACAGTATACATATAGCATAGCTTATGTGGCAGTCTACTGACAAGTACAAATATCTGAGGTATTATGTCCGCCATTGTACAACAAAGGTAGTAGAGCCACGCTGATTTCAGTGCGAACAGGCCGCTTCGACGAGAAAGGTACTCCCCTCTCGCCGAGTACCAGCCTAAAATAACAACATTCGTGCTGTCGTGTTTCGTTCGTGAGTGCGAGACCAAAGACCCGATGAAGCAAAAGCATCTTAATAGGCCGCCATAATGTGAGTCACCATACTATATTGTTATACTGTCTACATTCGCAATGAGTACGGTGACCAATACTCTTAGATTCTGCTCATGCTACTGCTCATTCCATTAGGCAATAGGACAAGACCTAGGGTAGAATTATTTTGGCAGGCGCATATGTTTATATAAAAAAATACTAAGTTGTGTAAAATATATATATGTCACATCCGGGTCATGAGTACAGGACGTCAACAACACACAACGTCGTAGTGACGTGTACGGAGCCTAGATTGAAGAGGGTAGCCTTAATAAAAAGGCGTGCATTCTGTAGTTATAAAAAGTTATCGCTCGGACCGTCGTTGAGTGCACTTGTCTAGGAACTGTACTGTGTATTACTTTCTATATACCTACCATGTGTTTCTGAGAGTATTGTAATTCGCTTATAATAAACTATTTGAACCTGCGATACATTTATTTCTCGCCCGGAATCCTGTTAATGCCCACAATGAGTGACCGTGAAGATAACGTGTCTTCGACATATATAAATGTTTAATTAAACAAGGATTTACGTACTATCTAATCCATCGTTTTCCAAAAAATGTTTTCATCTTTTAACGATGATTGATAAATATTGTTCTCCAATTACTAATTGATTTGAACACAAATAATAATCTATTTAACCGAATAAACCTTGAGACACCAGCTGTCCAGAACTTCCTTTAATCTTCATAATTGTATGAGTAACAATAAACAGAAACGACGACAATGACGTCACGATTTAAAGCGAACATTACTCTAACAGCTACTGAAAAAATAATTATACCTATACGAGTATATTTATTTATTTATTTAACACATCATGCACTTTGGGTGCATTGGCAGTCTTAATGCCTAAGGCATTCTCTAACACTCAACAATCGGGTGATGCAGAGAAGATAAGAAGTAGGTGCATTTTGTAAGAAAAAATGTATTACAATAAATAGATCTGGCAATATATCTAATACAAATAATATATAAAAGCTAACTACAAACATACAAGAACTAATATATACTATACATAAATAGTATATATAGGAGAAGAGTATCCTACGTCCTTCCTCGAGAATCAAAGTATCTCCATTACAAATTTCATTTAAATCTGTGCAGCAGTTTAGCCGTGAAAACGTAAAAGAAACACATACAGAGTTACTTTCGCATTTATAATGTCAAGTATTAATTCCGCGTTTACAACCTCCGAAAAAGTAATTACCTTCAAAAAAGTATAGAATTGCAATATATGCATAATCACGGAAAATTTTAGTACAATGTGTTTTTAATTTTATAACATTCGGCGATTCGGGGTGGAATATTTTCTTTCGGTTTAATTGAAATTAATCTTGGATACAACCAACCGAGATGAAAATCTTAGAAATGCACAATATTTTTTTTGTCAGAATATGATAAAAAATAAATTTAAAATAAATGAAGATTCATAAACGCAACATCGAATTATGTACAAAAATTAATAAGTCGAGTTTAGATCCTTTTACTATTCAAATTTATAAGTTTCGGTGAATTGAATCGATATCTTCTTCGTCATTTAATTTAATTACCACAGTTGAGCCGTAGTCAGGTCTCCCATACGTGGGAATCTAAACTATTCATACTAGTATTATAATTGAAAAGTAATTCCGTCGGTCTCTCTGTCTGTTACGCTTTCATGACTAAACCTCTTCACCAATTTCAATAAAATTTTACATAGACGTGATGTGAAGTTAGTAAGTACCATAAAAAATAATATTATTGCAAAGAAAGATTATTAGCGAATAACGTCCCGTTGATTTCCTGAAGCACGGAATAATGAACTTTATACCGATATTCATAGCGTCGAATATCGATTGATTGTTGCGCGGATGCTTCCAACGATTTCGCCGGCGGGCACTTCCTTGGTACGGTGAATAAACCCTGCATATACGATATGTTTCTAGAATGCGCTAGTAGAAATAATAATGGGTATAAATAGAATGTCTCGCGGGCCGCAGTTCAGTTAGAACTAAAGTAATAAACACTGGAGTGATATCAGTGATTAACCTAGTGACCTCAGCGATAGTTTAAATTTTTTATTATAAGTGATATTGTTATTTTGTTTGAGTGTTTTTGATAAAGTCTCTTCTACACGTCAGAAGGTTTATTTCTCAAATCCATCGAATCCTAGCACGTAACAATATTATAACTATTAACATAGAAGAGTTGCTCACAGCAGGTAATACAAATCCTTCGCAGTAGTCGATGTGATCTCCAATGAGGTTGACTCGTCCTGGGGCGCATGCTGCCACAGTTGGTTGACGTCCGAATGTTGAAACGAATTTCTCTCGCGCCTTTTGTAAGAGCACAGCCTCACCTTTCGGGATCTCTTCGTTTGACATCTGTAAAGTTAATAATAATTTATTTTTAACAATATTTCCTAAGATTCTAGGTATCAGACCCATTTGCATTTAATAACGTTATAAATTCTTAGAAGTCGAAAATAAAATAAAAACTAAACATTGTTTGCTAGCGGAACTTATACACCTAGGTCGAAAGGAACACCTTCTATTGCCCGACGTTTCACACGGGTTACACCGCTCGTGGTCACGGGTAGAGCTAAACCTTTTAAATAATTTTATCGCGAATAAGTCCCACTGCTCTACAAAAACTATGTGTTAAAGTTGTGAAAGGCTAACACAACTAACAGTAGCCGCGCCCCGCTGTATTCCCCCAGTTTATCAGATAAACTTAAACTTGAACATCGAGTGCAAGGATAGCGTAGTGGTGTAAACGTTAGCCACGCCATTTTCTACTGCGCTGACTGTCACGAGTTCAAATTTCTCACGGGATACTAATTTGTGTAATCCTCAAGTTATTGTTCTGAGACGGGTGTTTTTATGTCTTTTCATGTATGTTTTAAAGTCGCCCGCAACTCATGAATAGTGCGGGAGTTGTATTTTAAAAAAAAATGTTTGCTCATCGACATTCCAATAATATACCATACATATAATATATACCATTCTATGATAATAACAAGATTAATAGATTAGTTGAATCGACTCCTAGTTAGTGAAATAGTAAAATGATTTTGTAAAATTTTTGAAAGTAACCCACATTATTGTACCGGTAATTTATAAATGACTAACCACTATAGAGAAACGGTACTTTGTAGATCGGTTAGTGCGGTTACAATACAGGCAGGAGTTGACCTCACTTTGGCTAATTGAAAATTTATATAATGATTACACGAGCGGTTAGAGTTTGGCTTCATCGATTTTATAATGGGTTCCTAGTCATTTAAAGCTTTAGCGACTCGAATCCCTAATGAATTAAATGTAATTCAATATACATCAATTTTCATTCCAGTAATTTTAAACCAGAAAATATACCATAGTCATTAACTACTTCAGCCGAAAGATGTCAACTCCACAAAAACTTGCCGAAACTTCTCCACAATCCCTGAGTTTGTTTTGTCTTATCTTCTCAGAGCAAAAGTGTTCCTGTGACCTAATTGTAAAATAAATAATTACTTTTCACTACCGGATATAAGCCTCCTCAAGGCGTTTCATAACAACCGATATAAAAAGGACTTAGATGTTATAGTTTTCATCACCTTAACAGGTAGCGTTACTAGTGTGGCGACTTTCACATAAAGGGGCAATAAAAATACTCGACAGCGTCATCTATCGGAGATACATCGAACTACGAAGTAATGAAGGAAACGTAGAAACTACCGGTCCTTAATCGTGCAATTGAAGTTCTAGCGTCGATTCACATTTATACAACATCCTTTTTTTTACCTGTGGTAGCCTCCTCGGGCCTTTACCCCACCGAGATTTGCGGCGGGGCGGTGTATCGATATCAAACCGACTAAAATCACACGATGTGCCACTCTGCGCCTGAGACGACGCACGGCACACGTATAACGTCACCCCCTCGCGGCTGGCCTGTGAAACAGATGGAGGGGAAAACCCGTCCCGCCCATCCGTGGCCACACTCAGGGCGGCATGAAGCACTGGTAGGTGGGCCTCCGCCACCTGGTTCGCCAGCGACAGGTCCGAGTGGAGATCGTCCTCCTGGGCCTTCTCCACCGCCTCCTTCTGCTAGATGACTTCCTCGCAGAAGGTCGCGACCGCTGTAAAACTACTCTCGCCACCGGCCATGGAGCGAAGGACGGCCAATGTGTCATCGGCGTAACAAATTACGCCCAGCCCGGGGGGAAGACGCTCTCTAAGAACCCAGTCGTATACTACGTTCCACAGGGGTGGTAATAGGACAGACCCCTGCGGAACGCCGCACGACATGGGCCGCCGTCTCAAGGCACCATCTCGATCCTCGTACACTACGGTACGCTCCTCCAAATAGTCTGCCACCAGCCGCCTCTGGTACTCTGGCACCCCGTGGTAGTAGAGTGCTTCCCTGATGCAGCTGAATGGCAGACTATTAAACGCGTTGGCGATATCTCTTGACACCGTCAACAGCACGCCGACACAACTCACTGCCTCTTCGGTCACAGCCCACAGGCGCATCACGGCATCGACCGTCGAACGCCCCTGTCGGAACCCGAATTGGGCGTCCGATAGGTCGGGACCCACCTCCCTGAGATGCCAGACGATGAGGGCAGAGAGCACCCTCTCAAACAATTTGCCCGCCTCATCCAGCAACACGATGGGCCTGTAGGCCGCGGCCGAATTGGCGGGCCGTCCCGGCTTCTGCAACAGGACCAGCTTCCCTCTCTTCCAGCACTCAGGGAAGCGTCCGGACGCCAAGCTAACGTCCAACTCCTCCCTGAGGCGGTCCGACATATGGTCAAGAGCTCGGGTCATCACTCGGGCTGGTACCCCGTCCAGCCCGCGGGCGGTGTTCATTGAACGGATTCGCAGAACAGCCGCCCCTACCTCCTATTCCCTGACGGGTGGAACGTCATCTTCTATGCCCCCGTCGTCTCCAACCGAATAGGCCGTCGACGGGGGACATTTATATAACACCCCAACATCAACCGTTGCGCTGTGGCCGGCCAAGCATGATCACCTCACCCGAACGGATGAACCTCCTTTTGTGTTGGAGGGTCATGTGTCACCCGTTCCTCCACACTAATGCTCGCTTACAACATGATGACTTGTAATAAATTGTGTACTACAGTTTTTAATTCTCACTACTTCAGGTGTTTTTTCTTTAAATCAAAGTACATATATAATTTGAAATAAAACGAAGTTAAAGCACACTGCGACATTTTGAATTGATATTTCAATTTGGCAGCACAGATGGCGCATTGGTTGCAGTAGTCGCCACGGCATTTTTAAGTTATAAGTCGAATATTGTGGGTTCGAATCCCATATGGGCTAACACTTTGTATGATTCACTTGTGTGTAATTATTGATCTGAATCTGGGTGTTCTTTGAGTTTATTTCTCGTATGACTGTAAATTCTCCCTCAACACATTACATATTCACAGGAAAATGGATAGATAGCAGTCATTTACTGTCAGCTGATCTATCTTTATATTTTCCTTTAACCGGAGGGGGGCAGCCTCCGCTACAATGAAAAAGTATATATACAATTTAACGTTTGGTTATCATTAATTAAATAGCGTTCAATATAACTATAGTGCTTCAGATTAGGCATAACCGCCGACAACGATATTCTGCCAAGTATATGGTCAGAGTGATAGCAGAAAGGTCACAATTCCTTATCAAATTCCGCTATTACGTCAAAAATATGAGAATGTATGTAATAAATAAATAATATCAAAAATTTCGGACATCTAACACACAACGCCATATAATTCCAAACTAAGCAGCTTGTATTATGGGAACTAGACAATTGATATGAATACATAAATACATTATTTTTGTAAGTACATACATACAAAACACCCAAACTCCGAAACAAATATGCGCAGATCATACAAACATTTGGTCCGACCCAAGATTCGACACCGAAACCTCATGTACAGCAGTCGCGAACGCTACCAGATCGCCACTGAGGCAGCCAATGAGAATATATGTGGTTTGATTCATATTTAGAACAAATGTATCTGTATGGTATATATGTATACATATGTACTTTTATTTATTTATTTATTTAAACTTCATACACATTTGTACATTGGCGGACTCGGACATTCTCTTCCAGTCAACCTTAGGGTGGTGTAGAAATCTTGTAAGGTAGGTGGTGCACAGATGTAACATTATCAATAGAAAGAAGGTTTACCCAAATAACATATAAATACATATAATATATTATAAAGAATAAATACATGTATAGACATACATACACATACACACACCTATACACCTTTACTATCCGAATAAGAGTCGCTTGGAAACTGAATTTAGTTATTTTAAATGGATGTTAGTTTAATAAATTTTTTATTGTATAAGGGGCAAACGATCAGACGTATCGCCTGATGGTAAACGATTACCGTCGCCCATGGACATGGGACATGGACAACCGTAACACCAGAGGTGCGTAGCCGGCCTTTGGGGGATGGGTACGGGGATAGGGGGAGGGATTGGGGTACGGGCCTCCGATATCCTCACTGACTCGATGAAACACAGCGCAGGCGCTGTTTCACGCCGGTTTTCTGTGAGGCCGTGGCATCACTTCGGTCGAGCCGGCCCATTTATGCCGAAGCGTGGCTCTCCCTAGGTAATAAACTATTAATTAATAGGATGTAGGCGGATAGGATAACGTTGGCATTTTTCTATTACATACGATTTGAAAATCTTACTTAACTAATATATTGAAGGAAGGAAATAGTTATAAGTAAAGAATTATTTAAAATAAACCCGACTGTGGATAACTTTTATTTATTTTGTTTTGTTTTATTTTTGATGTACCCATTGTCACTCACGATAAAAATACAATAAGCCGTTTAGGCTCTCGGGCGTAAAAGAAATATATATATTTTACATACATACATATACTCGAAAAACTACACGTCCTTCTTTCACAGTCGGGTAAAAAAATCCGACTGTGTATATTTTTTTTATTTTCTTTTTTTTTATTTTGACGTATCCATTGTCACTCTCTCGACTATATACATAGATACATACATACACTCAAAAAACATAACCCACCTTTTTTCGCAGTCGACCCTCCATCTTTCGCAGTCGGCCCTCCTTCATTCGCAGTCGGGTAAAAAGGGAAACTATCGATATAGATACGCTATTTATTTAGTTATTGTTAAAACATTACACCTATAGTTTACTTTTAATACCTACAATTAAATTGATTAATAATTAAACAGTAACTGTACTTCGTGAGAAAAAAAAATTTGGTAAAAAGATGGGAAGACGATCTGCCAAATAGGTGGAGAAGAACTGCGTTAGACCGTAGCAAGTGGAGTGAATTAGAGGAGGCCTATGTCAGAAGACAACCTGACATGTTTGTAACTGCCACCACCGGTGACCGTAGGGACAACTTTTTTTCCAACTGCCACAACCGGAGACTAATCGGAAAAAATATAATTTAAAAATAACAAACTTTTATTACGTGTTAATAAAAAAAATTACGTTAAACCTATTCATTTGATACCCATATTGGGTGGGTTGCTCAGAAACATGTACGTCGCCATTTTGTGACGGCGGCCATTTTGGGTAAATATAATACCGAAAATTTCAGCTCAACCGGAAGTCGGGAAGTGTATCAAATTTAACTTGCAAGATTTGATGAAAGACAAACATATGGACAGGTAAAACGTAATAAAAGCTTGTTAAATAGACATTATTCCTAACGGCCACCACTAAACTGCCAAATATATGACACTTTATCACTGTATACAAAACTTTTTCCTGAGCTGATTAAACACGCGGACATTTGTTATATCTACAACTACGGTTACAAACATGTCGTGTTTTTTTTGCAGAATGGGTGGATAAAAAATACATTTTAAGTATTGGAAGATTTTCATAAAGAGATCACATACTTTTTTTTCACAGGGAAAGCATGCTATGTAATAATATTTGCTAACTAGTTTTTACATAAGAATCCGCAGTCGTCAATATATAGCCCATGACACTCACAAGAGATGTGACTTTCTGTGGGTAAAAGAATTTTCAAATCGGTCTAACTGTAACAACCTCACAAACTTAACCCGTTTTTAACTACATTACTACGTTATGAGTGTAGATAAAACTGTGTAACTGAGTACTTTTTTCTCCGCTGTTTTTTAACCAATCTCCTGAAACTTAANTATGTAATAATATTTGCTAACTAGTTTTTACATAAGAATCCGCAGTCGTCAATATATAGCCCATGACACTCACAAGAGATGTGACTTTCTGTTGGTAAAAGAATTTTCAAAATCGGTTTAATTGTAACAACCTCACAAACTTAACCCGTTTTTAACTACATTACTACGTTATGAGTGTAGATAAAACTGTGTAACTCAGTACTTTTTTCTCCGCTGTTTTTTAACCAATCTCCTGTAACTTATTGTTACCAATAAAAAATAAAAACTTAAAAATAATGAAGCGCATTTATCTTTCCATGTATAAATTTTGATATCTAGCCGAATAAATATAAAAAAATATTTTTATATATTATTTATTATTATTTTTACATATTATCCTTAGTATAAGATACACAGAAATCTTTACATTGCTCTCTTTTATCTTATATTCGTTATCGTAGATTTCATCTGGGTCAATGTGAGATTGCAACAGCTGTGTGGTAACCGCTTTACAAGATAAGTAGATCAAATGACGTATGTCGAATATATGATGCTGATGATGTTTTCCTAGCCGATTTCGGGCACGGCAGCCAGTCTCAACGGACACCAGCCAAGCACACAGGATATATTATACTGCACAAGTGCGCCAACACAGGTGCACCCTCACTCTCGTAATCCGATGGGACGCTTAACCGATACGACCGGGGAGATATCAGACCGACAGCTTTACGTACGACGATCTCAACTTCCAAACTCCAAGCTGTTATCAAACATTTCTATAATCAGATAATATTATTTTTTGCCCCAACCCGGGATTCGAACCTGCGACCTCAAGATAAGAAGTCGCATACGTCAACCGCTAGACCAAAGAGGCAGTCGTCATCAAATATATATAAAGGTTACGTACGTACGTATGTCATTATCATCAATTTGTGAACTCCTAAACATAGACCTCTTCTTAGAAACCTTCTTCTTCTCTTTGTAGTTGTCAAAATTTTACCGTAGGCGAGCCAAGATTCGGTATAAAAGCGCCAGATACCTCGGAGTGAAAGCACAGCCTCACAGAAACACTGAGTGAGGGTACCGGAGGCCCACACCCCAACCCCTTCAAACAAAACAAACAAACAAACAACAACCCATAACGTCCCACTGCTGGGCTCGGGTCTCCTCTCAGGAGAGGGTTAAGGCCATACGTCCCCACGCTGGCCAAGTGCGGGTTGCCCCTTCCCCATCCCCAAATGGCCTAAAACGTACTTGCGTATGGTGTTGCGGGTGTCCATGAGACGCGGTAATCGCTTACCATCAGGCGATACGACCGCTCGTTTGTCCCCTATTCCATTAAGGAATTTACTCTAAGTGATTGCCTCGAATTTTTATACTTAAGTGCCACTTTATATAAGTACAACTAAATAACAACACCGATTATCTCAAGGAAAATAAAATTAAAACTTATTTTACGCACTGTTCAGACCTAGTTTTTAACTTGTTGACCTCAACCCTTCCAATCGATACATATTGTCGAATTGCAGTTATGACAAATACCTAAAGACCAAAATTATTCTATCAGACAGAGTCAGGTTGGGGAGGTCACTTGGTAAGGAAGGTATCTCATGATACAGTGAACATTCTGTTTTTATATACAAGCTTGCCAAAGTGGCTCTACTCTCCCAAATGAAAAGCAAGAGCAGAATCCAAGAAAGTGGTCACCATACTCATTACGAATGCATGTGAAGGTGTTGTTTCGTGGGTATAACGTGGGGGGTAGCGTAGTAGCAAGCGCTTTAGCCACTGCGATCTTCGTACATACCTAATTTTTGTTGACTAATTTGTTTAAAAACTGCTATTAACTGATACAAATCTTTTAAACAGAGAACCCAGATTAGTATGTGTTCTTTACTTTAGCCAAAAGATACGATAAGTTTTATATTTCAAAATGAATTCTCATCGTCTAATCCTCTTTCCAATCAAGTATTATATAACAGATAAGATTTGTATTTAAAATATTGCATAATGCTTAGCTGGGTTCAGAATTCGTTTTAACTACAAAATGACTAAAACCTACTAAAACTGGTATACAAGTTAGGTAAACTTCTTAATTTTTGATTTTATTGAAACTCAAACCGAATACTTACGGGTCTTATGTTGTAATAGCTAGTTTGTTTTTTTACAAGCTTTTTTTTAGTTTGTCCCGATTTTGTCTCTAATCAAATCTTGTAAGTCAAATTTGATCCACTTATAGATTTCCGATTGAGCGGAGCTCCACATTTGAAATGTCCCTTTAGTTCTGATGACAATAGAATTATATGTAATCGGTATGACTATTAATCCAAAATGGCCACAGTAACAAAATGGCGTCGTATATATCTCTGAACAACCCACTCAATATGGGTAATAAATGAACGAGCTTAAAAAACTTTTAAAATTAATGACTTGTTTAAGTGTAGCTGCCAATGACGCTACTCTGGCTGATGGAAACAATGAGTAGAACCAAATAGTGGTGGTCACAGCCAAACGTAGACAATACAGCATGGTGACCCACACTATGGTGCCCTAGTGAGATGCTTTTTAACGGCCTTCTTAAAGGACCAGTGATCATATTAGGAAGTAAACACGCTGCTGATGCTGTTTGTTGAGTTATTTTTATCCGGTACCTGTGAGTAAATAATTCAATACGTATGTAGTTACAGTATGTACGTTTGTATATTTATCATAATACAGATTCTGCTTAGTTTTTAGATACACATTCATTGAAGCACGGATCGTTTTTTTCTGTGCTTGGCTGTTATTTATTTTACTTACTTTGCTGCCTACCCCTTCAGGGAGAAAGATGTATGTATATAGTATGTATATAATAATCTATCGAGAAAGCTTTTTTTCAAATGACTCAATATCTGGTAAAACATAAGTATAGCTTCATAGTTTTACCTCGTGCGCAATGTAATTAACCTTACAGCGGTTCACAGATTAGAAATACACCATAGCAGCCGATAACGGCGAATTAACCAACAGACTATGTGTTCATCTTAATTGGATAGATTGCTAAGATTGTCACTGTCTGCCCAGCGTGCTGTATATCCTATAGTTTACCACGGTATTATACTTTATTCGCTATTTAGGGCCTTTTTTGTCCGGAAATCCGGATGTCCGGATACCACCGACTGGTGGTTATGTCGAACTCGAACAGGCTAAAAACCGCATACAGGTACCCGGCCGCTCTAGCTCCGTAACATAGCCTCAATCATGTTACCGAGCGAGAAAACCCCAGTCCGATGGCCGCCATGAGATCACGCCTCGGCTCGTCCCACGCCGGACATTCTGACAGCTTGTGGAATGCCGTGTTCACGGTCTGGCCATCGAAGCAGTGGCACGCTATTTAGGGCCTGGGATGAAGTATAAAGCCTCTTATACTTCATATAAATATGTATTGCGTCTCTCATTTTGACGTTTAGTGAAAGAACACCAAATTGACTTGACATTCATTTTGATGTTTAGTGAAAAACCAAATTGACTTGACACTCATTTTGATGTTTAGTGAAAGAACACCAAATTGACTTGACATTTAGTTTGACGTTTAGTGAAAAACCAAATTGACTTGACAGGCAACTACCCCATTATGTGAATTATCTATTATATGATAGTTTCATAGTTGTGCGTAGCTGTGAAGTATACAACAGATTATATTGAAACGGTAGACAATAATAATGGTAAGAGCTGCTTATCTTTATACATAAGAAAATAACAGTATATGTTCAGTATTAAAGACTAATTTGATGTTTTTTATTAAGTATATAATATATCTACACTAGAAACCATAGAGGTTATCTTCTCTGGGGCTAATAGTGAAGTGATGTATTGGCATCGTAATGCCCTATCCACACTCGCGAGGTGCCTCGTCTCGGCACGAATCTCGGCGAGCACAGAGGGCCACAACCACACTCACGCGATTGACAGCCTCGTGTTGCCCCTCGCATCCTTTGGCTCGCATCCAAAAACCGACACAAAGTAGAGCGGCAGCGAGGCGAGGCGAGCGAAGACAAGGGTCATGATCTCAACGTCCTCTCTCTTGCACTCGCGTTACTTTGCCTCATGGAGAGTGTGGATGGGGCATAAAAATTGAACCAGACAATAGTCATATGTATGCCTATTATAAGGGACTTGGGTATAGTTTGGTAAAAAAGACTTTGCAGTTCGCAGACACAAACATTAGAGCAAATGAGAGCAACAAGAAGCAAATAAAAACGTATTATTTTGTAATAAATATAAAGAAAAATAGTTTTTAATACGATTAAATTCAATATTCAGTGTTACAAGGACTGTTATATGTAAATTCGTTCCCATTAATTTAGAGAATTTCTGGAAAATTAGCGCATTCATTCAATTATAAATTTTAAAATGAAACCAATTAAATATATAACTTAATTGGTAAAATATTAAAACTAAATTATGGACTTAGCACTTCGCATTAAGCTAAACTGATGAGCTAACCTAAGAAATTAATCTATACAATAAAATAAAGTAAATATTTATTTAAAATGGTGTACTGTGGAAGTATATTCAAAGGTATGCTCAAGAAGTGCAGAGGGCTAAAAAATTTTAACAAATTATGCTATAAACCAAAAAAAATAAAATAGGTAGATTTGAATTTTAGAGTCACCAAAAGTTGAATTAACTAAACGACACTATGAAGCCAATAAAGCATTGAACTCGTAATGGGTAGTAATTGTTTTTTAAATGACCGTTTTATCTTGAGTTGCCATTGTATGGATTCTTCTATCACGGCTAATTATCACGACAGTCAAACATCTATATTAAAACTTGAAACCGTATAGTTTGACATAGGTAGTAGTTACTTGTTTTGAATTTTTGTTCAACAAATTGTTGCAATTCTTCTGCATATAACTTTAAGTATAACAATAATAAAGCTATTCTGCTTTAAAAATGTTAAGTATATTATTGTTTAAAATTGAATTTAATTACTAATTACATTGACAAACTATGTCAATGACCCGCTAAATTGGTTTTGGCGCGCAAATGGAGCTGTCAGGTTAGAAATTGATTTTTGATTGATAAAGTATTTTTTAATGTGATTGCCTCCATTCTACAAGTTATTATCAAAATTAAAAAAAAAACACTATTGCGCGTGAACAAGAACCTCTTTGTTTTTGGCGTCAGTAAAAATAGACAGCGAGTAGGCATTTTACATGTCATATATAATTAGGTTTATCCATTAAAATCGGTTCAGTAGTTTAGACGCTACAGTTGAACATACAAACATATATGTATAGACTGCCAAAAGTATTACCCTTCCTTTTGGAATTGCTGTAGTCGGGTAAAACACTACTTTCTCGCCAACAAGGCCGAAAAGTAATTTCTATTAAAAAAATAATTAATAGTTTGAAGTAGTTAAAACCCAAGTTAATTGGGTTTATTAAAAAACATATAGTTCGAATTTTTGTCGACTTTGATCGAATAGTTTATTCCGAGAAGTAATAAAAGTTATAAAAAATTATCAGTCCTGCTGCATAATATTATTATGAGAATCTTACAACGAAGCGAAACGTTAAAAACCGACTTAGAACAGGATTTCTGAATTAAATCAAGTTTTCGAAGAGCTAACTGTGAGGTTCTTCAAATCATAAGTTTTTTTTAAATTTGTAAATCGAATTTCACAGGCAACACAAACTTTTGCAATGAAACCTTGAACACATACGCACACATCTTCAACAGAACGCGTCCATGGCAAATTTAAATTAAAATAGGAATTATACTTCGATAAAATAAAAACTTCATATTAAATTACTTTACACAGATTATTATAGAATAACTGCATGTAGAATATATATAAAAGTTATTGAGAATTGATTACTGAACATACCTTTTTTTGGTTAAATTGTTCACATTCACGATCGATCGAGTAAGACTCACGCGCGCGACTCGACGATAGCGTCTGTTCATACAATATTATTAATTGTTAGGCCGAGAACTCAATATTGAACAATTGTCGCGCCAATTAGTTTTCATTCTATGAACGTTGACGTCATAATTGATAATGGCGAATAATGTACGTTTACTTATTTATATTAAAATAGTTTGTCCAAATCATCGGCATAATTTATGCATGAAGCATAAATTATAACTATGTTGGCTAAATAAAAAAGTCACGGTAAATTCATTTAATATTTGTGCCATGACGGTTCTTAAATTCACTTAATTACCCTAATTATTTTAGGACCTTTAAATTAAACAGTGCATCAACCAATTAAAATATGCAAAAGGTGTTATTATAAAAAGTATTTCGGTATGAAACAGTGTTACATGATTATAGTCTAGATAAAACTAAAAAACAGGCTTCATAAACTTTCGATCTTCAGAGCATGGACTTCTGACAGCCGTTGGCTTCATCACCAAACTACGCTAATCTAGCTTCATCTATGCGTAGTGAAATGTATTTTAAATAGAGTAGAAATAACTAGTTTTAGAACATAGCTCAGTATTTTAAAATATAATGTATACAAATAAAAAAATTATTACTATAACCGTTGATAAAATGAAACAGACTTTTATTGTCTTAGGTTTACTATTTTCCTGTTGATATCACAAACTTGTTCCTTTTTGCAACAAACTAAAAATGTTCCATACGACTCGGTTTAATATTTTCACGCTTTTGATGTTTTGAAATAAAAATATTGCCTTTAGTTTTCAGCGTTTGCAGAAAATAAAATTCTCTCCAACTCAATTTATAACACATCGTGCTCCTATTTATGTTAATGTGTGCGTCGTGCTTGTTGAACGGAACGAACAATACTGTTACTTTACTGTATAATCAATAGGTAGCCTAACATTAAAACAGGCAACAATATACTCACGACTATGTTCTTAAAAGGGTGGGCGCAAAGTGATTAGGTACCCACATTTCGACTATTATAGCTTTAGTACCAATTACACCTGCCCCTTCGCCAAGTTTCACGATTCTCTTTTTACAATCGTTAATGCCTCTATTATTTTCTCTTATTGGCTAATATTTTGCTTTTGCCACGTGGCTTAGCATTGACAGACGTCATTCTTTTTCATTTGTAAGTTTTCCAATGTCTAACGATTACGTTTATAGAATGCAATTAGGCTAAGAGGGCTGCTGTAGTTAACCGTGTCCTTTGGAAATTTGATGGGAACATTGAAAGAATATTAAAAATAATAAGAAAAGTTTGTTATAAAAAATTACTATACAGATGATCTATTGCCAAGAATTCCGAGAACGATGACCGGTTCCGAGAGATATCCAGAGCATATGAATAAAAGAATGAAAAATAATAAAGCCAATGTAGACTCGGCTTATATTGTAGCATGGCGGTTATCAGACATTCTACACCACGTTATTTACAATAACATACAAGATAACCGTCTATTGTACCATAGCTTTAAAACAATGATAATGAAACAGTGTAACTTACATTGATCAGTGTCTAGGCTAAAAGGCAAAATATCATAGTCAATGTTCAAAATCAAAATTTAAAAAATATAGAATTATTATTTAAATTTGGAATTTTTGTATATATATGCGTTCTAATCTGTTACCTACGCACGTAGGATAGTGGTAGCAGTGGTGAATGTAGAAACCTAATAGTCATTCTTTTTTTTAATAATGTTTAACAAAAAGTATTTAAATTTAAGACCTGCTCTTCTTCCTGACCTATGAATGTCCATAAAGACCCATAATTTATACCGTGGGAGAGCCACGCTTCGGCATGAATGGGCCGGCTCGACCGGAGTGATACCACGGCCTCACAGAAAACCGGTGTGAAACAGCGCTTACGCTGTATTTCATCGAGTGAGTGAGGATACCGGAGGCCCATACCCCAATCCAACGCCCCCTATCTCCCTCACCATCCCCTTTCCCCCCAGGCCGCCATAGTGTGGGTCACCATGCTGCATTGTTCTTTTCCGCATTGAGGATGGTGACCACCACTCTTGGATTCTGCTCATGCTTTCCATCAGGCAGGGCAGAGTCATTTTGGCAGCTTAAATATAAAAAAAATAAAAAATAAAAATAATGTTTTTATCGGTCAATTCAACTTTTTCTAGCTACAATTCTATTAATACAATCCCAACAGAAACTTGCGACATCTATTTTACTTTTATATAAGTGGTGAATTCGGCAGAGCACACCAAAATAATTTCAGCATTCTCCAATGACTTGCACACCAGACACACATTTATCAAAGGCAAATACACCGTGATAACCTTAAGTCAATTAAATCCTTTGAGACTTAGTGTAAGTAGTAGATATCAAAATCCTCTGGACGTTGAGACTTATCTTGGAAATTGGGACATGAAAGAATTATGTATCACGCGTGACAAACGGTAATAAAAAGGTTTAAAAATCATGGAACAAAAACATACTTCAGCGCCATCAAATCTTCATCTTCATTCGACGATACACATAGTTACTAAAATACTATTCATGCCCCGCACAATGAATTTTTACGCGCCGATTATTAGACTGCATGACACCAGAGAGGTTGCACGTAAGTTAACGTCCCTAATGCTGAAGCAGTTTGATCACTTGTAACCAAAAAAAAGTCACACGTTATTTATATTTGAATCATATAAATATACAGTAAACATATTCCGTTCCTAGCTAACTGTTTAAAGGTAGTAGAGTCACGCAAATTTCAGCACGAACGGGACAGCTCGACTTGGGGGGCACTACCTTCGCACAGAAGATCAATCTAAAATGACAATATCCGTGCGTTCGTGTTTTCTTGATGAGAGCGAGATCCGAAGCCCAATGATGCAGAAGTACCTCAATAGGCTGTCATAATGTGGGTCTCTATGCTGCATTGTTGCATTGTCAGCATTCGAAATGAGAATGGTTGCCATTGAGAATGGTGGTCAGGCAGAGTAGCGTCACTTTGGCAGGCTCTTACATAAAAAAAAAACTACAAACTAACATACGTACATAAATGTAACAAGAGATACTTTCTTTTTACCAGTAAGAGACACGCCCTCTTAATTCACTCATATTCGTTAGAAAAAAAATTATCAATCGTGCAAACGTTTACTTACGTTTACTTATATGTCAATTTACTTATCATTATTAATGATAATGCACTTATAACTGACATCAATAATGATATGAATAGTGAATGCGCTATATTATCTACGATCAGAGCATCGGAGTAAAGCGGTCAGGTGTTGACCACACAAATAATAATGTTAATCTAAAGTTAACATTATTATTTGTGTAATTGTTATTGTGTTTGATGATAGTCATCGCAAAGAGTTATTGTTCACTTTCAAAGTTACTTCTTGTGTGAACAACTCTTTGCGATGACTATCATCATTTGACACATTTATTTTGACACTATACTATCATCATTTGACACATTAATTTAAATAACAATGTTACACTCACGGACGTCTAACGCCAAATTGGAGCGGAACCTACGCTATGACTCAATATAACTGGACTACTATAAATGCGAGAACTTTTCACCCTTTTTACGAAAATAATATGGGGAATAAGCATGTAGTTTTTATTTCTTAATCTGATCATTTACGTTTCTATAACATAGTTTTCTTCTTAAATAGGCTTGAAATTAGTCAAACTAAATTTCAAAATGAAATTTAAAACATTGACTAAATTTGAGCTATTCAAACGTCCCCACTTGGCGCACGCTTTTGACACAACCACGTTGTTTGCATTCACAATGAGTATAGTGACCACCTCTTGGATTCTGTTTATGATTTTCATCAGGCAGAGTAGTCACTATGGCAGACTCGTATTTAAAAAGGAATATAAATTAGAAATGAAAACGCGAATGAACTATAGTTTTAAGCGCAAAGATGACCTAATGTTGCTATTTTATTACTGCATCTTCAATCGATTGGCTAAGAATTGAACTAGTAAGTGGCCTATGAAAAGTACTTGATAAATTTATAACAAATTCAGGAGTAAACAAAACTTTTGCTCATCATACAAAAGGGAATATGCATATTCTTTTTTATTTCTTAATCTGACCAGTTAACATAGATTTCTCTATAACATGGATTTTTTCAAAAATAGGCTTGAAAATAGTCAAACTAATTTTCAAAATGAAATTTAAAACAATGACTAAATTTGAGCTATTCAAACGCCGCCATTTTTCGCGCGCTTTTGACACAGCCAATGACGTCATTGTCATTTCGTGTTTGTTTTACTATTCAGTGTTTCAGTTACTTTATACTTAATAACAGTTTTGATTGTTATAAAATACGTGGAATAAGGTAATTATTCTCACAAACACTACTAACACAGTTTTAATTTCAAATCCGATAATTTCGATGAAGTGACTATCGACATCACATTTCGTTTCGATCAATAGTGACGTGTTTTGATGTCCCTTCCTTAATTTTGACTTTTTTTTTATTTATTAAACCCAGAAAGAGTTTAAATAATCACTTAGTAAACAAGACCTTTAAATATATTGTAAAGACAATAAAGAATCTAGAAAAAAAAAGTTTGAGACAAATAACAATTCTATGCGTATTCCCTATTATACAAAGGAGTTTGAAATATGTCTCAATTAATATTTAAATGGTGGAGGAGTGTGAAAAGTAAATAAATAGCAATGAATTATGATCGAAATTTAACCACTGGTCGAGTACTAGTAGTTTTCATTCTCTTCAGACTTTGTTGTTCACGATGAACTCCGAAACTACCTCACCGATCTCACGACTTTTTTAAAAAGATGTGCTGGCGTGTCTGTGATACGATAGTAAACATCACGCTTAGACCAATAAGAACCGAACATGATAGAAAAGAGGCACATACGAAGTTGTGTGTTTCATCTATTTATAGACAAATTACACAAAGACGCAAAACTAATGATTTTCTTCTTCACACAAAGACTGGTCCTGAGTGAGACTTGAACCCACGACCCCTGCCTAAGCAATCGGGATCACTTACTACTAGCCAACAGACACCATCAATAAGTAACTTATTAACTATACTGTCGTGCAGGCCACTCGAGGCCACATAGCATGTGAAAAGTACAGTAAACTAAAACTAAGGCAAGTAGTAAACATGGATTACTCCTAATCCCATATTGATCCCTGCAATCTTATCATATTCGTATGTTGAAGATTATACCTAAGTACATATCAATTACAGCAAATTTAAAACACTTCGTGCGTACTATGCCAGTGATTATAATCTGATATCTTTTGTTATGATATAGGGCGGGAAATAAGTAGATTTTTTACCTTGGGTGAACCTCGCTTCGGCACGAATAGGCCGGTTTGGCCGGGGTGATACCACGGCCTCACAGAAAACCGATTTTATAGTTTTTTTAAGTATGAAGGCACCACACGCCTTCACGCCATCGGGGTTTGCGGCGAGCGGTGTATAGGACCCACTTAAACCTCACGATGTGTCACTCTGCGCCTGAGACGGGAGAGACCCTGGAACTACTGTTATCAACACATCCGGTCTCCCCCATCCCTCGGCCTCAGCCTCTGGTGTTACGGATGTCCATGGGTGGCAATAATCGCTTACCATCAGGCGATAGTCTACTCGTTTGCCCCCTATACCTTATAAAATAGATGCGTCCCGTAATTATAGCATTGGAAGCAAGAGGAAGCGAAGGGCGATAAAATCGATCAAACCAACCGTATGCCTTATTTGTGTCGTATGTGGCAGTTTCTATATTAACAATGTACTCTGTAGTTTGCAAGGAGACGAGATGTAACGCGTAATTGTTTTGTTGACGACAAGACGCGACATAATGATTTATTTACGGTGTATTCTTGGTAAGCAACGAATACGACAAGACATTGCGAGCGTGAAGAAAGCGATCAATAATGAAGTAATTACCAAAATCACGTTGGTAGGACACGTATCATCGCGTTGCATTGCATCGCGTCGTGTTGCGTCGCGTCGCTTAGTATTCATCGCCCACGTAGGACACTAAGATCGTTATTAGCTCCAGCTGTAACTAATTTACTTTGTAAATACTATTTTTTGTGCGGAAATCCCCGCGGTTACCTGCTGATGGGTACTAGAACTCAGGTACTAAAAGCCATTGAACCAGGTGTATCCTAGAAAGGAAATTCCTGGAACAACGTTGCAAATATCTACTAGTATTTTTTCTGTTCAAAGTGTTCAAAAGTTCTTAGAAATAGTTCGACTATCGATTCCGCATCTTTAGAATCCTCTAGAAATGAAACGAAAACATTTTAATTTATATTTACGGTTTTAATTCAAATACAATAAATTTTAGAGACGAGAANGACGAGAGTGTAATTTTGCTTTAATTTATCCGACTACGGCGAAGCCAAAAAAAAGTGTAATAGGTTTGGCAGTCTTTATTTTTTTATGTAATAAGGCAGATGGCAATCGAGCATATGTATGCATTACCGCTGCCCATGGACACCCGCAACACCAGAGACGTCACAAGTGCGTTGCCGGCTTTTGAGAGTTGGGCAAGGGGGAGGAGTTTTTGTATGTGTCTCGGTTATCCTCACTCACACGGTCAAATAAAGCCTAAGCACTGATTCACGCCGGTATTCTGTGAGACCATGGTATCACTCTGGCCCATTCATGCCGAAGCGTGGCTCTCCCATGGTATAAATGCATGTTTTTATGTACATAGCGCCTTAATTACTGAGCCGATTTGAATGAATGATGTGTTAATATATCTGTAATAGTAGCTTGGGTGACATAGGCTATTTAAATTTCATCAAAAGTTTTTAAGTAGTCGAGTTATATTTTGATAAACTCTTTCTTTATTTTTATGACCCTGCCTGATGGAAAGTATAAGCAGAATCCAAGAGTAGTGGTCACCATACTCATTGCGAATAAAACAATGTATCATGGCTACCCACACCAAGGCAGCCTAATAATGTTTCTGTATCATTAGGCCTCCGGTCTCGCTCACCAACGAAACACGACAGCACGAACACTGTCATTTTACGTTGATTTTCTGTGCGAGGGTGTATACCCGTTTTTCAACCTCTAATAGCCCACTGCTGAACATAAGCCATTATTATATTCCTGTTTTTAATTTTTCGTTTTTTTTTAATATAACACATTCTACAGTACACAGATATAGTCTACATAGTCACCCAATCTTATGTCCACATATTGTTCTACATTTGCTTCTTTATACAATACAATAAATTTAATGTAATAACTAGCTGAGCCCTGCGGTGTTACCCCCGTTTGTTGTTGTAACCAAGGGCAACGCCGCGGGGTGAAGCTAGTCTAAAGAAAAGAAGCCTAAGTTACCTCTTAAAAGTGAAAGTCCAGTCTAAATCAGTCCAGAGATTACCAGGAACAAACAGACTGGCAGATAAGTATTGTAAGTCTTATTTTTAGTAAAAAGCAGTTATATAATATAAGCAGGCACTCCATTTTTATTTATTTCTATAGATTCTAAAAGGAATATACGTATGTGCCTTCTGAGAATTCTCACTACTACTAACTTCACAATCGATGTGATTGTCAAAATGTTTATCAAGCATGGATTATGAAGAAGATAATCCGAATAAATTATGCGTTAACACGCGTTTTAGCTAAATTCGTCACCAACGTCGCGTCTATTAGAATTACATCTAATCGTTTTAGGTATTTGAAAAATACCAGAGGAAGAAAGCCACATTGTCAGTAACAAGGCTACTAAGCCGAAGGAAAACAAAACACGCCCTTCTCTTTCTTTTTTTTATTCCAACCATTCTGGCCAGTATCCCAGTATGCAACCAAAATCTGAGGAAGTGTACCGTACTTTTAAAGTATTATTTAGACAACATACAGGTGCCAAATAAATCCACAATAATCGTAATCACAAACGTTTTATTACTTTGATCGTTACCATTTGAATGTTCAGCTTATAGTATTTCAACTTTTGATTATAGGCTCGATAGTGTGACCACAATTTTGCGAATGTTATGTTTTTAAAAGAGAAATTGTCAAAGGATTTATTGTATAGCTTCGGTAGAGCCGGAAAAATAACTTAATTTTGGTGAGTGAAATTAAAAAAGTACTCATTTGTTGATTTTTACAGACATTGATAAATACGTATAAATTAACTATACACATTTTAAAATATTAATATTTTTACCTTTAAATGACATTAATAATCCATGTATAAATAATTTGATGTTGAAAGAAGAAGAAAAGAAATTGAAACTATATATTAATTTTGTATAACGAGCAGACGTATCGCCTGATGGTAAGCGATTACCGCCGCCCATGGACACCCGTAACACCAGCGGCGTCACGAGTGCGTGACCGGCCTTGGGGGATGGGGAGGGGGAAGAGGGGAAGGGCTGGATTATGGCCCTCCAGTATCCTCACTCACTTGGTAAAACACAGCGCAGGCGCTGTTTCACCCTGGTTTTCTGTGAGGCCGTGGTATCACTCCGGTCGAGCCGGCCCATGCACGCCGAAGCGTGGCTCTCCCACGGTGTAACACTTGTATTTGTAATAATTTATTTGTATTTGTATACACTTGCCCAGTATATATACAAAAAGAGTGAAAACCCGCGTAAAGAGTAATTTAAGGGACGTGGGGAGAGGAATATGAGCAGAAATGCAACTTATAGTATTATAGTAATAGTAGAATTATTTTTTTTCATTTATTAGCGGCTTAAATGACTCTGCCCTGCCTGATGGAAAGCATGAGCAGAATCCAAGAGTGGTGGTCACCATCCTCAATGCGAAAAAGGACAATGGAGTATGGTGACAAAAATATGACATGAATCGAGTAAATGTCACTCCTATTTAACGTCTAACAACCACAGATTATATAATAACTTATTGTGATGATCGCTTGTAGCGGCGCTGGAACATCTGCCCGGCCGGTTATAATCAACAGATTTTAATGCAGTTTTCAGCACTTAATAGTGTATTCAAGAAGAAAATTTATGTGNTGACTGCCTCGGTAGCCTAGCGGTAGCGTATGCGACTGCTGTTCCTGAGGTCTCGGGTTCGATTCCCGGGTCGGATCAAATGTTTGTATGATCTGCAAATATTTGTTTCGGAGTTTGGGTGTTTTCTATGTATGATATGTATGTATTTACAAAAAAAAAAGTATATAAGTATTATATCAGTTGTCTAGTACCCATAATACAAGCTTTGCTTAGTTTGGGACTAGATGGCGTTGTGTGTTAGATGTCGGAAATATTTATTTATATTTATTTATTTTATTTATTTTACCCACACCAAGGCAGCCTAATAATGTTTCTACATCATTAGGCCTCCGGTCGCACTCACCAACGAAACACGACAGCACGAACGCTGTCATTTTACGTTGATTTTCTGTGCGAAGGTATACGCCCCGTTCGTGCGGTAATCAGCATGACTTGAAAAACGTTTGATCCGGTATTCATCATCATCGTCATCAACACTCTAATAGCCCACTGCTGAACATAAGCCATTATTATATTCCTGTTTTTAATTTTTCGTTTTTTTTTTTATATAACACATTCTACAGTACACAGATATAGTCTACATAGTCACCCAATCTTATGTCCACATATTGTTCTACATTTGCTTCTTTATACAATACAATAAATATAATGTAATAATTTATTGAAAACTAGCTAATACTAGCTGAACTATCTGAACTAGTTTATAATATAATAATTTGTTAATAACTAGCTGAGCCCCGCGGTGTTACCCCCGTTTGTTGTTGTAACCAAGGGCAACGCCGCGGGGTGAAGCTAGTCTAAAGAAAAGAAGCCTAAGTTACTTCTTATAAGTGAAAGTCCAGTCTAAATCAGTCCAGAGATTACCAGGAACAAACAGACTGGCAGATAAGTATTGTAAGTCTTATTTTTAGTAAAAAGCAGTTATATAATATAAGCAGGCACTCCATTTTTATTTATTTCTATAGATTCTAAAAGGAATATACGTATGTGCCTTCTGAGAATTCTCACTACTACTAACTTCACAATCGATGTGATTGTCAAAATGTTTATCAAGCATGGATTATGAAGAAGATAATCCGAATAAATTATGCATCAACACGCGTTTTAGCTAAATTCGTCACCAACGTCGCGTCTATTAAGATTACATCTAATCGTTTCAGATATTTGAAAAATACCAGTGGAAGAAAGCCACATTATCAGTAACAAGGCTATTGTAAACCGAAGGAAAACTAAACACGCCCTTCTCTTTCTTTTTTGAAGTGAAATTTCTTTAGGCGCATGAGGGTAAAATTTTTACAAATGTAACGTCACGCAAGTATGCAACGGAAGTGTCGAAAAAGAGAGAGAGAGCGATCGAGACCGATTGAGAGAGAGTAAGACAGGGCGAACGTAGCATGAAGCAACTAGCGATGGAGTGAGAGTAGGGAGCAAGCAAGTGAGAAAGATCGAGAGAAAAGGTGAGATAGAGCAATTGTCGTATCACGCACAGTGCCATGAAGCGAGAGGTGGGAGAGAGCTAAGAAGTTTCACTTCTGACATGCGTACTTTGTACGCACGCACTTTTTTTATTCTAACCATTCTGGCCAGTACCCCAGTATGCAGCCAAAACCTGAAAAAGTGGACTGTACTTTTAAAGTATGTCTTTAGACAACATACAGGTGCCAAATAAATCCACAATAATCGTAATCACAAACGTTTTATTACTTTGATCGTTACCATTTGAATGTTCAGCTTATAGTACTTCAACTTTTGATTATAGGCTCGATTATGTGACCACAATTTTGCGAATGTTATATTTTTAAAAGACAAATTGTCAAAGGATTTATTGTATAGCTTCGGTAGAGCCGGAAAAATAACTTAATTTTGGTGAGTGAAATTAAAAAAGTACTCATTTGTTGATTTTTACAGACATTGATAAATACGTATAAATTAACAGTACACATTTTAAAATATTAATATTTATACCTTTAAATGACATTAATAATCCATGTATAAATAATTTGATGTTGAAAGAAGAAGAAAAGAAATTGAAACTATATATTAATTTTGTTTACAGTTATTTTTTTATGGAATAGGTGGGAAACGAGCAGACGTATCGCCTGATGGTAAGTGATTACCGCCGCCCATGGACACCGGTAGCACCAGAGGCGTCACAAGTGCGTGACCGGCCTTGGGGGATGGGGAGGGGGATGAGGGGAAGGGCTGGATTATGGGCCTCCAGTATCCTCACTCACTTGGTAAAACACAGCGCAGGCGCTGTTTCACCCTGGTTTTCTGTGAGGCCGTGGTATCACTCCGGTCGAGCCGGCCCATGCACGCCGAAGCGTGGCTCTCCCGCGGTGTAACACTTGTATTTGTAATAATTTATTTGTATTTGTATACACTTGCCCAGTATATATACAAAAAGAGTGAAAACCCGCGTAAAGAGTAATTTAAGGGACGTGGGGAGAGGAATATGAGCAGAAATGCAACTTATAGTATTATAGTAATAGTAGAATTATTTTTTTTCATTTATTAGCGGCTTAAATGACTCTGCCCTGCCTGATGGAAAGCATGAGCAGAATCCAAGAGTGGTGGTCACCATCCTCAATGCGAAAAAGGACAATGGAGTATGGTGACAAAAATATGACATGAATCGAGTAAATGTCACTCCTATTTAACGTCTAACAACCACAGATTATACAATAACTTATTGTGATGATCGCTTGTAGCGGCGCTGGAACATCTGCCCGGCCGGTTATAATCAACAGATTTTAATGCAGTTTTCAGCACTTAATAGTGTATTCAAGAAGAAAATTTATGTGTAATATGTGGCGACATCCACATACAGCGCAATAGAAGTATACTACAGCGCCATCTACCGAAGATACACTGAACTGAACTCGGAGTAACGTAGTGTACAAAGAAGCTACCAATCCTGCATCGCGCAATAAAAGTTCCCGCGCTGATTAACATACTATATACAATATCCCAACATCAACCCCTGGGGCAGTGCCCCGCCCGGCATGATCACCTCGCCTGGTCGGAACACCCTACCTTTGTGTTGGAGGGACATGTGATCTGTCCCCTCCACAAATACATGCAATTTAAAATATAATAGAGGAGATTCGAGAATTTCATTAAATTATGTGCGTTGCCACGTCGCTAGTTTAGTTTACATGTGAAAACATCTTAAAGGTACTAATGTCCTAAAGACGTCATTAATGAAATATTCACGAACCACCAATGCACATCATCCCGAAGTCTCATCGGAGTTCAATGATAAACACATTTGATGTAAACAGTTATTAACTGAAGTTAATTCACTGGAATGCACTCTGTGCGAACGACCGTTTATACGTAATGTGCATTCAAGACGATCATATATACAATGAATTTATTTTATCATAATTTTATTATAGAAACATAATGTGTAAGGGTAGATATAATACAATTAGGAGAGAATTCTATAGGGGATAGACATTTATGATACCCTTTTTTGGTAACAGGGTGGAAGATCCTCATGGATGTCCAGCGCCAATTGGGGAGAAGCGAAGGGGTCCGTCAGACTCTTAGTGACTAAAAACCACCCAAGTGGTCCCTTTACTTGCCTATAGCTGGGGGAGCGAAAATCACAATTGTATTATTATTAGCCAAATGCAAGCGTTTCGTTTTTATTCTGTCAACAATCGCTAATGCATCTATTCTCTCGTATCTTATAAAAAATGACTACCACTGCCTCTGGACACTTTCAGTTCAAGAGTCACAAGCATCATTTGCTTTATCAACAACCCATAATGTCCCACTGTTGCGCTCGAGTCTCCTCTTAGGAGAGGGTTAAGGCCATATGTCCCTACGCTGGCCAAGAGCTTACTCCCTTACTTACTTTACTTACTTGACAATTTGCTTACTCCCCCTATAATCAGAGAAAGGTTTTATATAAACTAGTTTATACCCGCGGCTCCGCCCTCGTATATGTCGATTATCGTGGCAAATGGTAGCCTATGTGCTATTCTGATGTATAAGCTATATTACTGTAACGTTTAATCCCCAAATCCGTCAAGTAATTTTTGCGTGAAAGAGTGACAAACATCCATCCATACAAACTTTCGCGTTTAAACCTTTTATCCATCTCAAGATGTACAATGTGTACGCACATAATTTGTCACATATAGTTACTACATTCGCAATTGTACTACCCGTAATTAGGTCTCTCACCACAAACATGTATTCCCAGTAACAACCAATCTTGCATATATATTTACTAAGATTATATCGTGCGAAACTGTAATGGTACTACTACCTTACATTCTATTTTAACTTCTAATATACAAAATTCTTGTGTCTCGGTATTTGTAGTTAAACTCCCCCGAAACGGCTTGACCGATTCTCATGAAATTTTCTGTGCATATCGGGTAGGTCTGAGAATTGGACAACATCTATTTTTCATATTAAGAGTAGTCAAGCCCTATTTTTTATAGCAAAGCAACGTTTGTCGGAACAACTAGTAATAATAGGTATGTGAACAAGTGCACGGTCGGCCTAGTTGTTTAAGCGGTCAAAACGCCGCTTTCTGCTGCACTAAATGTTGTGGATACAAATCCCACATAAAATATAAATAATTAAATTAAGGATAAAAGTTTATGTGATATCCATATATTATTCTACTGAATCTGGGTGTCCGTTTCATGTATGTTTGTAAAGTTCCCCGCGACACAGGATGTATATTCCTAACGCGAGGGGTGTCTTTTAGAAAAATAATTACGATTATGAATGAAAGGAACTTGTATTCTTGTGTATTTCTTCAATCGATATTTTACATCAAACAAAAAAATTATAGTTTTCTTCTTTTTTTGATGAGATGTCATTCAGCTAATCAGTTATTTCTGGCAATTTCAAGTATTTAAAGCCTTCAAATCTTAAGTCTTCGAGTCTTCAAGTCTTCGTCGTGATGAAATTAATGATAAAAGACATAAAAAATGTGGACGATAGGAAATGGGGAACGTCTTTTGAAAAAGGAAAAACAAAGTATACTCGTCATCCTGTCTATAGATTGAGTAGTAAGAGCTATAAATCTAAGTCATAAGCTAGGTATTGACATTATCACCTTTAAAATAACGTCACTTCAATACGTCATAATAAAGGTTGCCATTGAAATAAAAAAATAACGCAGTTTAGTATTGAAACACCTAAATAAAACCGTAATTGATACTAACCAAATATTTGATTCGTGTATCCAACACCTTCTCTTTATCTAGTCGACACCCAATATTTTACTAGTCTCGAAAAGTACCTGACTTTGATATTTTAGGCTTCTCTCGATGTAACAAAGATTCGATCTACTCTCCAATTTCTTTTATAGTGATTGGCAAGATACGTAAAATAATTATCTAAAACGGGTTCGAGTAACGCACACCTTCAATTATTTTTCCTCCTCATACATTAGTTACAATTTTATCTGATATAATTGGAACTTTCAGTAACATCTATTTATAGTTTTTTTTTAGGAATATAGTCCCTTATTAGTTACTAGCACTAAATGGCATGCGTTAAAAAAATAATGAAAAAAAAACACAGGGAACAGAAAATCGACCATTTTCAGATAATTGTAACTAATGTATGAGGAAAAAAAATATCAAAAGAGAGAGAGAGAGAGAGAGAGAAAANACGGCAGGCCTGAGAAGTTACCTGATTTATGTTACTCTTGGTAAGATGATCCTAGAAAATCAACTTAGTAAATTTAAACTTTGGTTCTTTTTTGAAAATATTTACATCAATTTCTTATAAATATTATATATAATCAATTAGGATTAAATTGTGTTAGTAAGCATATATAAACAGTAGGTATGTTTCCTTAATTGCCTTCCTAGCACACTAATCCTGACTCTTGGACCTCACGACTTGACACAAAGATTTTAGTCATATAAAAAACATTTACATAAATAGTTGCTAGCTCCCAAAGGCAGCCTTCTCAACAGATTGTCCATTCAAAACACTGAATTCGAACCAATCCTTGAACAAAAACTATTCAGCTTCATAACATTAGTATAGATTTCAACTAGGTAATCTAAAATATTCATTCTTTTCTAAAGTATTCATATCAATTGTCTAGTACCCATATAACAAGCTCTGCTTAGTTTGGGACTAGTGGCGTTGTGTATTAAATGTGCGAAATATTTATTATTATTATTTTACAGGTGGGTTATGTCATCCCTATCCATGCTGAACAGAATCCATTGGGTGGACAAAAAGAGCCTAGAACAGTTTATTTTGGCGTGTCAAGATGCTGAAACCGGTGGATTTAGTGATCGTCCGGGAGATATACCAGACCCATTTCATACACTGTTTGGATTGACGGGACTCTCATTACTTGGAAATACTAGTATTAAAGCTGTAAATCCCACATACTGCTTGCCACAAGAGACAATAGATAGACTGAAGTTGGAACCTCAAGTATTGCACATCTAATATTAAGAGAAATATTTTGTAATATAAAAATAATATTTATGATATTATAAATGTGAAATCGTAACTGGTATTTTTATTTACTTTTTTAAATGTATATCTATTCAGATTTTACTGAACGAATGAATTATTCTGCGTGTAGAGTAGTTCACAAAAAGTAACTATTAAAAATACATAGTTCAGTTTCGTATAAAATATATTTTCGTAATCGATCATTATTTGTATCAAATTCTATACTTGAAAGTATCCACTAAAATTTTTTCTACCTTTTTTTAAGAATTGTAGTAGATAAAGAGTCCAACAAAGGGCAACACTATTTCATCCATGTCAAAAAAGGAAGTAAACAGATCTCAGCTGCTCAGGTGTAAACATAACCTCAAAAGAAATTATTTTAAAAAATATGAAATATTACAACAATAGTAATCAAAATGTCTACCCTGTACTATTTCCAGTTTTTTATATTTAGTACTTGTGTTTATATATTTACTTTGTTCACGTATTTAGTTTACTATACAGATGTGATATCTACTAGCTATTTTCAAGAAATCCAACAAGAATATGACTATATTATAGGTAAGGAATATATTATCTATAGCATCTAGTCCCTTTTCTTAATTTATAAAATAAGTAAAAGTTTCACTTTCTGCGCTATGTTTTTGTAGTTTGTTTTTGTTTCTTACAATGCTGCCTGAGCAATGTCAAATAGTATTTTATAACAGCCAAACTTTTTAATTTTTGTATAACTTTCTGGTCGCAATATAAATAAATCACATTCTTATTAATCTTCTCTTTTATTTATTTTAACAACCATGATTTACATATATAAAATGCCATATAAATTAAAAAATACATTCATCATTGCATTATAAATATTAATAATAATAATTGTTTTTTTGTAACAAGAAATATATTACGAATCACTATATACAAATATTTGTGCTCATAAAGTGTGGATATGGATGTGTATAATGTGTTTTGTATTTGACGCTATGAGTTAAGATTTGTGTGGTGTGGGGTGTGTGAAATTATTCAAATTTATCAAAGGTCTATGTAATTGTATACATAATACTACATAACATTTATCATTAAACCATTTCATTCTAGTTGGCTGTGGCACAGCTGGCTCTCTGATTGCACATAGACTAGCAACAGAAACCAACCACACCTTTATAGTACTTGAAGCAGGTAGTAGAAGCCATGCTCTGCTAGAAGCCCCTGTTCTTGGGCCTTTTTTACATGGCTCAGTGTTTGATTGGCAATATCAAACAGTTCCACAGCAATATGCTTGTTTTGGAATGAATAATCAAGTAAGTTTTACGCAATTGTTATGCATTTATACCTTATATACAGCATGGATTATATATTGGATTAATTACTACAATTTTCTGCTCAATGAAATATCTTTATAATTGGTAGAAATTAAATATGATTCAGTTTATTTCATTTTCTTGCTATGTGTTTTAAAAGTTATATTTACAGGCAAATTAAAAAAGTTGTGTGATTTATAAGTAGACGAACATTCCGTACCAAATATTCTAGATGTAGTAGTTTTTGTAAATAGTTGAGCCTAAATTAATATTTTCTTTTTCAGAAATGTAAGCTAGCTTTGGGCAAAATAGTTGGGGGATCTTCAAAGCTCAACAATATGATACATGTTCGAGGTAACATTTCACACTACAGTGACTGGTTTCACGGAAAATACGATGAAACATATATCTACAAACAATTCGAATTTATTGAAAATAATATTTTAGAATTAAGTAATATTCAATACCAAAGTAAGTTGTCTGATGCTGTTTTAGAAGCAGCTAAGGAATTAGGATATGAAAATGTAAGTTTAGATTTTAAAGAAGGTTTTATGAAAAATATTGTCAGTCAAAAAAATGGGAAGAGGTGGTCTACTTCAGATAAATTAGATATTTCGAGTCATGTAATTAGTAACGCATTAGTAGAAAAAGTAATTTTCAATGGCAACACTGCCAAAGGCGTAATCTGTCTTCTACCAAATAAAAGACGAAGCATTTTAGCTAGAAAAGGTGTAATTATTTCTGCTGGAGCTATTAATTCTCCAAAAATTTTACAACTTTCTGGAATTGGACCCAAAGATGTGTTAAAACCATTAAACATTCCAGTTCTAAAAGATCTTCCAGTAGGTAATAATCTTCAAGATCACATTGGTAGTGGTTTAGATTTTATTTTATTCAACAAGTCTCTTTCTCTTACTCCAATAGATATGATAAACCCTTATAATGTTATCCAATATTTATTTTATGGTAAAGGACCATGGACGACACCAGGTTGTGAAGTAGTTGGTTTTGTATCGACTAAAAAGGAATCCAAACCAGATATTCTTTTTATGGTGTTGCCAGTGGGCATATCTTCCGATAGAGGTAGTTTATTAAAAAATAACGTCAATATTAATGATGAAGTTTGGTCTAAATACTTTTCTAAAACCTTTGACTATCATACGGCAACGATAATGCCAATAATATTACATCCCAAAAGTAAGGGACAGGTTTTTATTAATTCTACAAATCCTCAAAAGCAACCTTTATTAAACCCGAACTACTTGTCGCATACAGACGATAGGGAAACTTTAATAAATGGACTAAAATTAGTTATAAAACTTATAAACTCTAATTCAATAAAAAATAAAGGAGGATTCATTAATCCGATTCCATTTCCAGGTTGTGAAAACTTTATTATTTTTACAGATTTATACTTTGATTGTTACATAAAACATTTAACATTGACAACTTACCATCCCATAGGAACTTGTTCTATGGGGCTACCAGACTCGAAAGAATCTGTTGTAGATACTTCTTTCCAAGTTTTAGGTGTAAAGAGGCTGTATGTCGCTGATGCCTCAGTATTGCCAACAATGCCTAGTGGTAATATAAATGCTGCAGTTGCGATGATGGCTAGTGTATTTTTCGACACAAATATAGGAAAAAGTAATGATATTGCACGATGTTTTCTGAAAGATTTCACGAATGAGTACTTGTTTCGGGTTTGTACGCTTACGTAGCACATTATGAGTAGTCATGTGGCGTGTGTGATAGAGTGTAGTGAAATATGATTAAAACGTTTTTTCCAAAGAGTATTACCAACCTCGGACAAAACATCTAGCCCCCTAAGTTAAAGACATCACTTTTTATAATGATATGAGACTTTACCTGTCTCTCATTTTCTTAACACAGTTTACTGTTTGCCGTTTCTTCGTGTTAAAATGATATAATTCCTAAAGAGAAGCAAGGTATCAGGCAGAATCAAAAACAGCCAAATACTTTGCAATATGAAATAAATATAAAAAGTGAGTGTAACAGTCCTAGGGCGTTCCCCTTCAGTGACTACTACGTACGTGCGCGATAAGTTGAGACCCGCGTGGTGTTTGACACTCCTCCCCATCCCCGCACACCGACCCGGAGCCGCCCGCAGTGCACAGCGCCAACTGTACACTTTTTTCTATCTATTAGTCTCGTACTGGCTTACGTCACGTATTGATGTGCTCCCGAATTCGTTATTATTGTTGTTAGTTTTGTTGTATGAGTCAATGTTAAGTTTAATTGTTATTGTTCCTGTTAAGTATTTTATTCTTAAAGTTCCTGTTACCTTTTCTTACTATTGTTATTGTTTTTTAATATCAAGTATTATAATGAGGGGTAAAGCTTACTACTATTACAATGAGGGGTAAATATTGTAATTCATTTTACGATAGAAGACGGCTACCTATTTTAGGTAATTTATTGCGTACTGCGTATATTACACAGATCCCGCCGCAGGCGGAAGCTAGTTCTGTTTTTTGTTTGAACTGTACTTGTCAGTGACGTCACCGTGCTCAGGTCTCAACTTATCGCGCACGGGTAGTACAAGTGATAAAGAGTTCTATTGGCTGGCTGGTGCTAACTAAGCAAAACTTAAATTCAAGATCTTGATATGAAAATTTGAATATTGGGACAACGCTTTAAAGAACTCGTGACCCTTTCATATTTAATAAAAAAAAAACTAAACTAAAAAAGCTCAAGATCAGAGAGACATAATATTCATAGCTGGATTATTAGAGAAGGTCTTTATTTTGGAATGAACAGTTGTAATATTAATAAAAACAAATATATTTTTAACACTTTATTGAATAATTAAGGACACTTCTAAATATGCAACCGCTTACATCGTTTTGAGCGTTAATTTCAAAACAACCATAGACCATAACTATATAGTAAATAAAAGTAGTTACATGATAAACGGGTATTTTATATATATATATATTTTTGTTTCATAGTATTAAATTGGCTTTAGATGTAAATTTTAATACTATTCTCTGAACCTCATGCTTGTCTTTTTTAGCCGGATATCCGAATTTTATATTTGTTTTCGGAAGTAGATTAAACTTACTGACTAGAGTTCACAACTATAAAAAAGTTATTAATCACCTTAAAGGTTTTAATGATATTTAAAAAAAGTATGTTCTTTGAATTGTCCATATTTTGCTGCTTAAGTTAGCGATTATTTTTTTAAATCTTACTGTTTCTAAATAGAAGAAACAATTAACTACTCTGTATTTAAAAACATACGGTTGAATACTAATTCCTTAAAAATATCTAAGGAAAAACTGACTGTAGAATTTTGTATTTTAAAGCAATCTAAATACATAAGTGTTTTTTTATTATACTCTTTTGTATTGTACCTTAAATTATTATTAATTTTTAAGAAAATTGTTGTGCCAAACATAATTATAACAAATAATTGTATATTTATATCATATCGTAAATACAAAATAAATTATCCATAAGTATACATGATCTCACATTTCTATTTATTTGATTCCTAAACACATACATAGGTAGTTAGATAATATATCTACCTATATTCATATGACTAGCATAAGTTGCTGACGCTTAAAATACAAGTTTTTTTCACAAAGTTTGATTTACGAATCGTTTCTTTGAATACGATTAATGAAACAACATTTTGAAAGTAGCCCTATTCTAACACCAAAAATTACAAACCTTGTTACAATAAGTAAAGGTCTCTGAGATACGTAAAAGTTTTCGTTTTTAGTAAGTCTCCTATCAGCAACAAACTTTTTCCATAGAGTAGCAAAATTACATCAAAATACACCACTCGGTCAAGGAAAGGTTAGCATTTTTCGCATTTATAAAGGTTTTTGAGATATATAACCTTTAATATTACAAGTTTATGAAAGTCCTAAGTACCTAAATAATTTCATAGTACGTAGACTCAAACTAAGTGGTATTTATTCAATACCATAACACCATTGACATTTCAAAATGGGCGTCATTATTTCCCGCCTTTATGTCAAAAAGTTTCCACATTACTTACTATTGCTACATGGGGCAATATTATGGCCAAATATTAGACCTACCAAAATTATTTTTATAAGTTATATATATTTTTATAAATATATTTTAATTCCTCAGAAATTATTGAAATTACGAAGATTGCAATACTTATTTCACATAACTATAAAAAATACGTGTGTATATACACGTATTTATACACATAAATATTACACATTTAGAATTGATTTTATATAAGACACTCTAGGACGGAAGAATATAACTATATATTTTAGATTACTGAAATACTAATATTTTTAAATATTTCAAAAGCGTAATAGTAATATAGATAAATATATTCAAATTAAAAATGCTATTATGGTATCTGAGGATTATGTTGATTAAATGTTCACTTATTGACAGATTGTTTTTGTTCTAGGTACCTATAACTTATTCCCTGCTTTAAATTTGCTCTAAATATAAAACTCAATAAACAGACGCATTTAGCTTATTTAATAAACAAAATAACATACACGAATCGTAGAAGTCAACTAAAAAAACTAATCATGATTGTGTGGGTTTAATTAATCATAAACTTCGTAAAAAACAGATGCCCCTGCCCTTTGACGAAACAATTGAAATCATATCGAATATCGATTTAAATATCTTTTTGAATACCGTTTTTAAAATTAAACTACATATAGAGATAGATAGAATTAATTAGGATGATCTCAAAAAATTTGATCAAATGGTTGATTCGACTTTTATGAAATAAACGGCTTAAAATAAATATAAAGAATCAGGAGTCCATTGATCTAATACAATAATAGCACGGCATCACCCTCTAGACAATTTTTTTACAGCTTACAGAAAATTTTTCAGTTGTATCAAAAAAGTGGGGTGAATATTATTGAAATTAATTCAGACTTTCAAAATAACATATTGTTTTACTAAATAGATCACCTGCAGCTTGTTGGTATATAATTTTAAAAAACGTTCTAAGTTTAAACATTGAAAACTGATAGGTTGAAAAGCTGTTCCGCCTGGCCAATGACAAGGAGGAGTACAGGAAGCTGATGAACAACCTTCAGGATTGATGAGGCACCCGAAGAAGGAGAAGAAGTTTAAACATAAAATAATATACAAACAATCCTTGTAATAGTAACTTCCGAAGCTGGAAACAAATTATCGGACGCGGCTGACAGCCGTCATCTAGATTATGAATATACATGGAGCTGTACAAACTATCTAGATTTTAACTAGGAGGTAAGTCGTGGGCGTAACCTTTGACTGATCTGAGCTTTCCGACGTCCCACAGAAATCTGGCGCCCTGATGTCTTTATCAGCCGAAAACGTCCGCGTACGGTATGTACGAGGTGCGGGACACGTCAATATCATTTTCGATTACATTTAGCAGAAAATTAAATTAATTCTTGTTCATTCTCAAATGAAGTTTATAACGACCTTCGTCTTTTATTAAATGTGGATACAAAGTGTGGAATTAACCAAACTCTTTATTTATTTCATGAACCCAAATGCTTCTTTTTTTCTGGGTGGACTACATAAAGCAGCCGCCACTAATTCGAGAAAATCCTCACTTTCACACCTTGACATGTTTTTTCATTTACGGTTCTTGTGGAATAACGATTGGAAAACGCAAGCAACATCGCAGATGACTGTGCATATTTATCACTCACGGCTGTCAGCCGCGTCCAATAATTTGTTTCCAGCATTATGCTGTATGACGTATGGCCTTCGCCCTCTCCTGAGAGGAGACCCGAACCCAGCAGTGGAACATTATGGGTTGTTGATTAATTTATTGAATATGTTGTATGCTCTATCCTCTTTCTCTTCCTTATTAGCTCTTTATAATAACACTAAAACATATAATTAGGCACGCCGGAAAAATTACTGTAACACATTTCATAAATATGCATATTAACTTCGTTTGGATAGAGCATATAGTTATGAATGCAACCTGGACAAAGCTTCAAGCAATTTAAAGGTATATCAGACCTATTGATCGCAATAATTCTTCAATTAATAATTAAATATCATCGAACGAAAAAGAAAGCGCAAGTACACATTACATTCACATGATCACATTTAAAAGCGCCTTATGAAATAAAAAAGGCAAAATTGTTCATAACCAACTTCAAAAATTTAAACGAATTTCGAACTCTTTTAATTTTAAAGTTCTTTGTAGGAATCAAGCGACAATTCACTTGAATAATGTAGGTTATTTCCATAAATTCTACAAGCATTACATTTGAGCGACATTTGAAGTAAGTTTCTTTAAACACACCAATTAAATATTAACAAGTAAATTATTTATAATACTAAGTAGTTTAAACCCTTTCTGAGCAACATTCTTTCGAAAAGCAGTTAACTGCTCATACGTAATACTGGACGGATTATCTGATAATGCTTCATAAGTCATTTGATATTTAATATATAAATATAAAATATTGCCACACTCCTACTAGGTACATAATTAAAAATAATTTACACATTCTTTGTACATTATAATACTGAGCGGTAAAAACGTCTTTGTTATATTCATGAACTTGAGAATGTCATTTTTTGCACAGATGCTTTTTTAAAAAATCGATTTAATATTTTTTTATAGTTCCAACTTTTAACACGAAACGATAACTTACTATTACATTATAAGTTTAAATAAAAATTCATTAATTTGTTTACATAATGAACCTTTTTGATGTATGATACCGAAACGGTCCAATATTTCTAAAAAAAAACATTTAGGCTTAAAGCTAGTGACGTTACTATACCTACCTACTTAATATTAAATTGTGCAATGCAGTAATACTGTATAGATCAACAACAGAATAAGTTCTTATCTGTGTTTTATTTATTAGACACTTTACTGAGCTTTTTATTGAGCAAAACTATTACTTTTGAGACAATTTTTTTGTTTGTATCCCCTCGTGTTTACCCGAAAGTATATCTTTATATATATAAATCTTCTGTGCGTGTGTATGGGAAGGCCCGCCTTAACCGCAGGACCGATTCCCGATGGCTGAATCTTTTCTGAGAATTCTAGAATTATTTACATTAAAAAGAAAATAAATTGAATCGACCCGCAGCGTTACCGCGGGTCTCGTCTAGTTTAATAGTATTTTTATACAGCGAATACTAGTTTGCGGTGCCGTTTTTCTGAAACGGCAAAAATTTCACGCGCAAAATCGAAGTGAATAAAATATAATTTTTGAAGAACTTAGAATCTCAGTTTAAAACATTTTATAAAGGAATACAAAAAAATATATCGCGGCACATATTTTTTTTTAATAAACGATTGTAACTAAATCGAGATTGTTATTTATGGTAAACTATCAAAAATGTATTCTTAACTGAAGACATTTCGGTTTACTTACAATTTCAATATTTTTTAGTATTTTGTGTAATACAAAGCAAGTAACAAATATTATTTTATTCGCCCTAACGTGTACAATGAGATAATACTGGGTGTTCCTCTCTTATGTTCTATTAAACTTGAACATTAATCACAATAATTAAAGTACCTAATCTTTCGCTTAAGCCTTTCTTGACTAGACTAATTTCTTAGAAACTATGTGTTCACTTTGAAAAAAAAACTCGCCAATTTGACTTGATATGCCTACATGAATCCATTCGTACCAAAAGAACAAAATATTTATTCAGTGTCAGAATCCTTTACATGTTTTTATAATTAACCTAATAACACAGAAACTAAAAACCAAACTGTACACTTCTACGCCGAAATAACCTACAAATTTTAAATAAAAAATTTATAAGTCTTACTTGAAACAAGAATCCAGATAGTTATCCAACATATCCAATTGAAGATCGTCCCAATCAGTTGGGTTCAGAAGTAGAGATGACAAATCATCTTCTGGAATCAGAGGAGGTGGTATAGCAGGTTCTACGATCACGTTTGCCCCAATATGTGTTTCTAGTTCTATATCAGGAAGAGGTTGAATGCTACCGAGGTTAAAATCAGGTAGCTGTAACGTCACAGACTGATCTATATCAGCAGTGATTCCTTCAATAACGTTTATCTGCGGTATATTTGCTACAGCAATTTTCTCCTCAGTGATTTTATCCTTTGGTTGAACTTTCTTCTTTTTGTGAGGTCTGTTTGAAATCCGTTTAGTACCTTCCAAGTGTGCTAGGTCCAGTTTCCAGAAACCTCCTTTTCCTGGTTCATGTTTAGATCGAGCCACTTTGACGAAAACTTTGTTTAAAGATAAATTGTGACGTATGGAATTCTGGAACCAAAATAACATAATATTAGAGTGATTTTCTCTCATATTTATCACTATACTTATAAAATGTTTTCAAGTTGTATATTTTAAAGAACATCGCGAGTTTAAAAAAAGATATATTTACCTTGAAGTATAAGATTCTGAATTAAGTTTTACATAGTAAAACAATGCACGGTTTGCCGTAATCACTATGATATTCCAATCACTGAGATAATATCCAATAAAACGAATCAATCACACACTCGAGTCCATATTTATAAATCCAATTAGACCTAATCTTATCGCACTGTTCGCCGGATCACACGTTTATTAAATCATAAGGGGTTCCCTACTGAACTGATAACACTCACCTGCCAAGTAGGATCCGCGTTCCTGTAATATTTGAAATTTTCTTTAATCCATGAATATATTGCAGAAAGGGTCATTTTATCATTATTGTATCTCATTGCCATACAAATCAACGTGCTATATGAGTACGGAGGTTTCTTCTCACTATCTGTTTTGTATGCGTGTTTGTTCTCTGTAAAATCCTTCTGACATTTCGCTATTGTCTGGTTGAACTTCTGCAGCCTCGTGTTCTGCGGCTCGGTCTTCACTTGTGGGTTTGGTGACATAGGTGGTATCGGAAATTGTGGCACTGACATTATATTCGTAATATTTTGTAGCCATGTTAAATTAGTTAAATCTGTATCTGGTTCTTCGTCGACAACCATCTTGTGCGGCTTGTGTTTGCTTCGCGTCTTTTTAGAAATGTCTTCTTTCTCTGTTCTAAAACCGCATTCTGTTTGAATCCCATTGGTCTCTATTTCATCTTGGTTGATAGTGTAAGTCTCTGGCTGCTCATAGACATATTCTATCTCAACAGTATGAGATGATTCCGGCACTGTATGGTCAACTGCGTAGTATGTAGCTCCACACTGATCACCAGCATCCCCGTAGAAATGGAGCGCCGTTGCGTCCAGCATCTCGCCGGACGCCGGAGACAACCCTGACGTTATATGCATCGTGGCTAACTACATCGCTCGCCCTGAAAATGTTGCGACAATGAAACCGATGAGTCACAATTTGATGATTCAGCTATTATATGAGAAGCGACTAGAATTTACAGAAATGTAATTTTACAATGAAACTATTAATGGAAGTGATAGTGGGGAGTTACCTGGAGAAATGGTGAGTCGTGGTGGACGCTGTTGTTCAAGATGCCGGACGGTGATCGATCGAGTGCGGAGGGTGGCGGTTGTGACGTCGTGGCGGTCAGCTCACCCCCGCTGGTGGTGGCGTCGCGTCGGCGTGGTGTTCGCGTGGCGAATGCGTGTGTGCGCGCGGAGCAACGGTGCGCCCGCTAGTGGGCAGGTGCGCGCCCCATTGTACACTGTATGCCGCCAAACAGGTGTGTGCCACCGATCGATATTTTTCCGCCCGCAAGACAACGTGGGGCGGCTAGCCCGCATCGCAGATAGCTCCGGACAATTAGTCACGGTTATCGGACACAGGACCGAACCAGCGCTGCAGTAGGCACTTGCCGACTGAAGCTTCCAGCTGTTGTGTTAGTTGAAGTAAGACGAAATAGGTACTTTCCTCGTGGTGTAAAAATCGATAATTTTCTCCATTGTTCAATGGACAAAGAACAATTTTGGACTATTCGTGTTATCTTTTTACGCAGAGTATTAGTATTTCTTTGTTTTCAAGTACGGGCCTGACTTGATTCTTGAGGCGTATCGCCACGAACCATAGTTCTGCGGGTACTTTCATAGTATTGCACGTTCTCTGTTAAAGCCATTATAAAGTCAGGAACAACAACGTTAAAACTAATGGTGCACAATTTCAATGTTAATAAATCTTCGATATCTGATCCGTATCACCAATGGGGAGCGTCTATATTCACATACAATACACCCATCTTAATGTCAAAGGTTAATATTTAATCCGTCATGGTATATCATAATTTGTATCAGACTCCATCTCCATTAATACTTGCTTCTGATTTTAATAAATTTATTGTAAGGTGATTAAAGCTTATAAATTATTTAGTTCTTTTTCTAAATCACAAATTTTGCATTGTTAGGGTCACTTCTTTAAGAAAATTATAAACTACTTGCTGTACCCCGCCACACGTCGTCTTTCCACATTATTTTTGCATTGGTATGAAATGAGATACGAAAATGAGGCAAAAAATAGATGAAAACAATCTTTAAAGCGGGTTTTTTATATGTAATAACTTTTGTCTGATGGAAACCATAAGTAGAATTCAAAATTGATGATCACCATTCTCATTGCAAATGCGGACAATGCAGCATAGTAAACCACACCATGGCGGCCTAGTGAGATTCTTTTTTATATCTGACTTAAAGTTAAGTTGAATATCGTGATAACGTTTGAGTTCAATCGGTACTCTTTGAATTTTTAAAGCGTTGACTAAACTCACTCAATTTTATAATAAGTTAATAATATGTATATTACTAGTTTACCCACCCAATTTCATCTGCGTCTCTGTTTAATCATGTGTGACTTTTGTTGGTCCAAGCGTGATATTAACTATTTTGTCTCAAACACGCCAGCAAGCACACCTTTTAGTAAATCGTGAAAAATAGTCTTAGAGATCATCGTAAACAGCAGCGTGGCACAAGAATTTATATAAATAGATATTATTTAAATATAGATGTAACACTTTATTACAACCTATAAAAGAGAAATAACAAATGAACTAAAGGTATTTTTTAAAATATTACTGGTCACCTATTAGTGGTCGCTATTCAACCTTATTTTATTCAAATACATTTTTTTTTAGCTTTCTGTACTCCTCGACTTTAACTTGAACTGTGTCAAATTCCATTCAGCTCCGTTCGCGTAATTTTATTAAAAAGAGATACAAAGATTTTTCTTTGTGTATTTATACATACTAGCGGTCGTCCGGTAGTGGAAATTCTACCATAATTCATTTTTTCTTAGCTTTCCTTCTCCATATAAACTTTAACTGCCAAATTTTATATTCCTGCGTACGCATGATTTTCATAAAAATGGGTACAAAGTTTTTGGTTTACATATTAATGTATAGATCTGTATGACGTAGTGTAGTATTGGACCGGACCAAATACTAAATTAAAGCAAGTGCTTGTCTGTTGTCAAGTTCCCCCTGTTTACTTTGGCAATGTAATTGGTTTGTACATACTCACTTATAACTAGCGCCCTCTACATAACATGGGGTGTTACATCTTTGATAATAATACATTGTTTAACTTGATTTCAAACTACTACACATTAGTTTTAATTCTTCATTATAGAGACTACATGTGCCGCGCTAGGTTACCACACGGCATTACTACGACATTGGTTTATTTTTTTTTATAATTGAACAGTATAGTGTTTGGTTCCAAGACAGTTTCATTTATCCTGGGTCTTCTCAAGTATCATAGCTCGGTGTGTTCGTGGGTCGTCGTGATCCTGATGTAAGGAGTTACAGCGGTGGGCGTGTTGTCGGGATTAGTCCCATTATAGAAACTATTTGTGCCCTGATGGGTTACCCGTGTATTTTGCTGACTCATCCTACCCTGATTCTTCATTTTTTCGAAAGTCTGTGTGTTAATCCAAGATATCAACTAATTCTATATCAAAATTTATCAAAATTGGTCATGCTATTTAAGCTTATAGAAGTAACAATCACACGCACTCACTAACTTCCATTCTATGATATACAAAATTTATCTGAAGGTAAGTAGCGGTGTAAATGTTTGAAACTATCGTTTTTCTATACCATTATATGTATGTATTATACTTATAAACTTTGCACTTGAATCTTCCTATTAGTGTAAACCTCATTAAAATCCAATTGTACTTTGGAAGATCTAAGCGTACAATCTATCTATCTAAGATATAATAGATATATATCTATCTAAGATATAATAGAAATAATACAAACTATGCTTACTTTGATTCTAGATAACTACGTGTTCATATTCCAGAAAATAATTCAGGTCGTATTAAAACCCCGAGGTATTACCTAAGCACGTGATTAAGTAATTCGATGAAATCGCTGACTTAAGCTAGCTTGACGTCTAAATTGTCCCTACACCGTTTACGCAAACACGATTAGTGACGATTTTAAGCTCCTTTAGATCCCACTTAAAGCGCGGGCGTCGACATCGCAGTTCGTTCCCCTCGTCCTTGAACTATAGCAATAAAGACTCTCCTGGGACCAGCTTCGTACGTGATTTTGACGTGTTAACACTGATTTTCAGATATAATGATAGTGTTAACTGTCTAATTAATGATAAGGGCCCCTCCTGTTTGAACAAATTTAATATTTTAAGCGATTCTTAAACGCCTTTGTACACGGTTCATATTTTTTTAAAAATGGCCTGGCTGTAGACTATACATTCTTCACCGTTGATGCGTTTTGATTAATTGTTTTTGTTTTTCATATTAAAGCTTGTCAAAGTGACTATACTCTGCCTTAGTTTTTGTTCTTTAATTTACCCTTATCGATGATTTTTTTTTAAATTTGAATGAGATTAAGATACTAATTGCACCCTTCGATTCTTTAAATCGGTTTCATGAAACACTGAATTTTGCGTCCTTTTTCTGACATCGATAAAAAAGCTGATCAACTTTTTCGGTTAGTTAACATAATCGACAAATCCGAATTACACTGATAAAAGTAGAATCTTACTTTTGAAAATTAAAACTATTATTGATAACTTTGACTTTATGGTTGTGTTGTTTTAGTATACCATTACAAGATTTAAAAAAATAAATTTGATTTTAAAACACGAATATTTGTGTTGTAAGTGGTTAGGGTTAATCCGGGTCCTGTTTGCCTCCGGATGGCGTAAGAAAGCGGTTCCCGGATTCCTCCCGTCTCAGGCGCAGAGTGGCACACCGTGTGGTTTCAGTCGGTTCGATTCCGATACACCGCCCCACCGCAAACGCCGGTGGGGTGAAGGCCCGAGGGGGTATCAACACGTAAAAAAAAGGCTTCTGTTTGCCTACTTACCATTGGACAAAAAAAGTTCCTATTTTCAAAATTTAAATGTGTTGTGTTAGTTGAAAAGTAAGTCAAAAAAGCAATACCTGTACTAATGAATTGAACGTAGCCCTAGTTTGGAACCAAGATCGTTGACCTCTGAGAATCGGTATGTCGAATAAGTATACTGAGCTTGAGGTCATTTGTCGCGTGAACTTATTTGATTACAAACACATGTATGTTCTAATATAATTAATTTGAGTAGCTTTTTTCTTTGTCTTGTTAAAATACCCAAATAAAAAGGGAAAATGAAAATAACCAGATTTGCTTTAAAAACTCTTAGTTTCAGCAATTTCCAATGGAAAAGTTTGTATCCATTTTCATCAAATAACTATACCCGAATTTGGTCCCATACCTAATCATATTTTGTAAATCGAAATTGATTTTTTAATAATATATTACCAACAAACAAAATAAAAAAATGGCAGTCATAAGGACTGCCGACAGAAGTGGAAACTTATAGCTTAGAATGTTATCTGTAAAATTAATATGTGAAATTAGAAATTTCATATTAAATTATTATCAACAACAAATATTAGCATGTCGGTGACGCCACCCCATAAGATTTTCCCGTACCAAAAGTGCTATAAGCGGCCAAAGTTCCACTTTGAAAATCTCATGTTTCCATGACTTTGACGTCAGCATGACGGTGACACGAACTCAACATTTTCTCATACTAATAAGTGCTCAACGCGGCTAAAGAAGTTTTCTCTTCAAAAGTAAATATTCGCATCCTTTTGGTTTTTCTCAAATAATGCTTTGCCAACAATTTTTTTAAACAGTGAAGGGACAAAGACAGCGTTGCACCCAGTTGCCGTGACTGGCACGAATGCGTTCCGGTACATGCGGGCGAGGGCGAAAATGTTTTAAAAAAAATATGGACTTTTATTGGAAATGGCTCGTGCCTATTTAATCGCTTTTATATTTTAATGATGCAATGACAATTATCTTTTTATTTTTTATAATTAAAGTTTACTGATATATTGTGGTTGAATGTGACTTCTGGCCACTTCTGGGCAAGCAGTACGACGAGTGCAACACCCTTCATAAATTCACACGACTATTATAAATTCGAAAGTAACTGTCTGTCTGCCTGTTATGCTTTTACAGCTAAACCGCTGTACCAATTTCAATGAAATTTGGCATGAAGTTACTTTGATTCTTGAGGAAGGACATAGACTGCGCTTATTCGATAACCGAGTTTAGTTAGATCATATAACTTATTATATGATGTAGCTAAAAATGTATCCTTTTCGCAATTTTTCCTTTATCTGTGCTATAAGACGTTGCTTCGTACCTAATTTCATGATTCTAAGTTCACGAGAAGTACCCTGTCGGATTTCATTCACTTGCGAGTGTCGATAATTTGCATCATAAACGGCTGCATCTTTTGATTGCGTTGGCTTGGTAGATTTTAGTTAGAAGACAGTAGACCTGAGTATTTGATATAAATTTCAGTTTTATATCACCACGCGTTTCTGAGAAAGAGAGTCAGACAGACAACAAAGTGATCCTATAAGGGTTCCGTTTTAAATAAAATCTATGCGAGTAAGTATAGGACTTGGGCTGGCCTTTTGAAGTTTTGAGTCGGCCTGTCCATACAGACGGCATACGAGCCCTAGAAATCGCGTAACGACCCGAAGCGCGACACTACCGCCAGCAGGACATTTGGGTAGACCGGGGAAACACGCAAAACCACCAGGAAGATATTAAATATGAACTCATATTATAAGCCTAGATTATACTCACATTTATATACACAAAAGGAATTTAGTTGGTATTAACATAATTGAAAAACAACACAACAAAAAAATATATTTAATATATCTATCACTTTCATACAAAATTGGTAGGTAAGGTCGCGGGGCGAACCTCGTCTAAGAAGTATCCTAAGTATTCTTTCATCCATCATTAGCTATCTATAAAAGTTCCGTCATAATCGGTCCAGCCGTCTAGAGATTATAAATAATAATGAATATTTCGGACATCTAACGCAAAACTCCATCTAGCCCAAACTAAGCAGAGCTTGTATTATGGGTACTAGACAAGTGATATAATTATTGTACTTTTTTTGTAAATACATGCATATCATACATAGAAAACACTGAAACTTCGAAACAAATATTTGCATATCTTACAAACATTTGATCCGACCCGTGAATCGAACTCGAGACCTCAAACACAGCAGTCGCATACACTACCACTGCGCCACCGAAGCAGTCATTATACCGAAATAAAGGTATATTATTACCTTCATATGCAATCAGCGAAAAGCTGTCAATTAGAAATTATATACAGATACTTCAACTTTATTTATTGTTAAAGATATAATTGATTTAGTTAGAGCACTCCACTATGAAATATTTGTATGATCTGCAAATATTTGTTTCGGAGTTTGGGTGTTTTCTATGTATAATATGTATCTATTTAAAAAAAGTATATATGTATTTATATTATTTGTCTAGTACCCATAACACAAGCTCGGCTTAGCTTGGGACTAGATGGCGTTGTGTGTTAGATGTCCGAATTATTTTCTGTTATTATTTATTATTATGAACATATTCCATAATCTCATCATATTGCATTTACTACTAATTAATCAGAAAATAAAGTATTCTCTCTGCAACCCCTTGTGCATAATGCATATGCGCACCATATGTTATGCACTTGTTTTTACGTTGAGACGACTGCCACTGTAAATCGAAATCCAGTAGTACAATTCCGTTTAAATTTTAATAAATTTTTGACCATCGATTCTTTAAGAACATCTATTTGTATTATCAACCTTTTGTGAACATATTTTCATTCGTAAATTAATTAGTACATAAAGAATAAAACTCGAAAAGTTAAAGCATATTTTTTCGTCTCATTTTTTTTATAAGTCTGCCAAAGTGACTCTACTCTTCCTGATGGAAAGCATCAGCGTAATCCAAGAGGTCACCATACTCATTGGGAATGCAGACAATGCAACATACATGATGAGCCACACTATGGCGGCATGTTGTGATTCTTTTGCATCATATCGAATCCCGTACTGGTAATATACATATTGGGGCTTTACAAACATACTCGAACATATTTGAAATGGACACGCACACACAGATGCAGAACAACAACTTGTCGATCACCCATCTTCCCATGTAAGAATAGACTTAACAACACACCGTGGGAGCGTCACGCTTCCTCATGAATGGGCCGGATAGAAAACCGATGTGAAGCACCAGTTGCGCTGAGTTTCACCGAGTGAGTGAGGTGACGCATTTTGTCTGCTCGTTTGCCACTATTCCATAAAAAACACACACGCAGCCCAAAAAGAACCGGCAAGGCGACCAATTAGACCACTTCGACATCCGCGCAATTTTATTTTTATGGAATAAGTGGCAAACGAGCCGACGTATCGCCTGATGGTAAGCGATCATCGCCACCCATGTTCACTCGTAACACCAGAGGCGTTACAAGTGCGTTGCCGGCCTTGGGGGGTGGAGAGGGGGATGAGGAGAAGGGTTGGATTATAGGCCTCCGGTATTCTTACTCTCTCGGTGAAACACAGCGCATGCGCTGTTTCACACCGATCTTCTGTGAGGCTGTGGTATCACTCCGGTAGAGCCGGCCAATGCATGCCGAAGCGTGGCTCTCCCACGGATAAAATTATATATTTATTGATTTATATATTATACCAATAAGGCACATAATTTATAATTTCAAATTAATAGCTTTTAACTAAATACAATACAGAAAGTATATACGGTACTTACTATATAAAAAAATCATTTTTAATTTCTTTTCTCTGTGTGCTTTTCTAAATCTCTGGAACGACTGGACCGATTTTGATAGGAGGACTTTCACTAGCAGATAGATGATGATATAAGGAGTAACTAAGGTTATTTTTATTGTAGACTAGCTTCACCCCACGGTATTAGCTTTAGTTGTTGTTGTAAAGGTACAACTACAATCCTGAGTAACTAAATAAAACGAATAAAGTTTATGAAGTGGATTTACTGATTATATTATACAATATGTCAATAACGCAGCTGATTAGGCAGGTCACCCTGTAATTTCAATGTTTTTTATTGGCACTTTGTTTTTACCTCTCTCGATCATTCCGCTATCAACCCCTAAGCTTCACCCCTTGTAAAAATATTAGCTCACGAAGCCGGTATCGGTTCCCTTTGTTTTTTTTATCGTGCATTCGAGAATGCTCCAATTGTTAATTTGTATCTAAATAAAATAACCTATATGTATAAAAATGAATGTTTGTCTGTATGTCCTTTATGGAATCGTAAACTATGCATTTGAGCATGATGATCCCAAAAAGGTTTCTGAGTTAGTACGAGTGAGTAGCTTTGCCCCACGGCGTTAGGGCAACACCGCGGGGTTCAGCTACTTAATATTTCGGACATCTAACACACAAGGCCATCTAGTCTCAAGCAGAACTTGTGTTATGGGTACCTACTAGATAACTGATATAAATACAAATATATTTTTTCTATAAATACATACACAAATTATACACAGAAAACACCCTAACTCCGAAACAAATATTTCCTTTAGGTCCGTCACGGACCCGAGACCTCAAGGATAGCAGTCGCTACCACTTAGTCACCGAAGCGGTTAAAAATTTATCTGAATTTGATGCCATCAGCATATAGAACATAGCAGCATACCATAGAAATTATGATTAAAAATTGCCATTTGTATTAAAATCAACACTAATAGCTTTTAACAGTCCTCTGTTTCCCATAGGCCTCTCTTTACACATGACGTTATGGCGTACTATACCTACCACGCTGGCCAGTCGTGTTTTTTTTCTTTCATTTAAAAAGACAACTCCTGCACTAGGAATAAATTCTGTCTCGCGGGGGACTTCACAAACATACATGAAAAGGTCACGAACATAGGCGTACCCAAGTTCTTGGTCAGGGGGGCAATCTGGATTTTATAATAGACTAACTGAGCCCCGCGGTGATCGCCGCTATTTCTGTTGCTGTACTGTGCAAGTAAACCCGCGAGGCGAAGCTAGTCAAAAAAGTAGGACTAATGATGTACTTTAAACTAAGTTACTCCTTGCATTATTACCTATCTGCCGGTTAAAGTCCTGTTAAAATCGGTCCAGCCGTTTCAGAGATTAGCCGAAAAAAATTGCCATTATTTTAACATTACAAACAGACATCAGCATGATATCTACGTGTGCGAGCTGGAGCTAAGTCGTTCAATCAATTCCCAAATATGATGTTTGTCTGTGGTATCGTAGCTCTCAATCGGTTGATGCGGTTCTTTTCATTTGAAAGCCAGTTTCCTTGCGGTGGTTGTTCAAGTGTCCATTATTAATTGTAAATAGTTTGAGCTAAGTGTCGATAGATGGCGTGGTCAGTACTTTCTGAATCGCGCTTACATTGTTAGCCGAGACGGATATATAAACCTGTCGGACATTTATACGAAGACGATTCTACACACAATAAACGGTTAGTACAGTGTTCTAGTGTTTTATTGCGGATCACACCTGGCAGACCCTTGGAGTCGTATTCAGTGGTTCTTATCTTGTTATCTTCTTATCTTGTTTGGTTAATATCGGTGCAGCAGTGTAAGAGTAATAGCTCTTTTCCAAAATAATGTAAGTGCTTCACGTGTGCCAGTATAATCGTTAAATGACAATTAATTAATAATTTCAACCTGAACTCTAGCCCGTAAGGCGTGTGCAATCTTTACTATAGCGCCTTTTAGTGGCTTTAGTAAACGTAGCGCCCTTCAGTAAGCGCGCAGACTCATTGAAAGGGCCGCGGCCGGTATCTCTAAGACCCCCCATGTGCACTACACACTCTACACTGTAAGTAAAGATGCCCTTGCTTTGTAGTCATGTCTTGAGTAGTCTGTCCGTCAGTTGGCTCTTAGGACTTAAGCGGGATGGATAGGGGTGATGAAACTCTGCATTTTTTTTAGTGATGTCTTGCGTAGTCTGTCCGTCAGTAGGCTCTTACGACTTAAGCGGAATGGATATGGGTGATGAAACTCTGCATTTTTTCAGTGATGTCTTGCGTAGTCTGTCCGTCAGTAGGCTCTTACGACTTAAGCGGGATGGATAGGGGTGATGAAACTCTGCATTTTTTTTAGTGATGTCTTGCGNACGAGCCGACGTATCGCCTGATGGTAAACGATCATCGCCACCCATGGACACTCGTAACACCAGAGGCGTTACAAGTGCGTTGCCGGCCTTGGGGGGTTGGAGAGGGGGATGAGGAGAAGGGTTGGATTATAGGCCTCCGGTATTCTTACTCTCTCGGTGAAACACAGCTCCGGTCGAGCCGGCCCATGCATGCCGAAGCGTGGCTCTCCCACGGATAAAATTATATATTTATAGATTTATATATTATACCAATAAGGCACATAATTTATAATTTCAAATTAACAGCTTTTAACTAAATACAATACAGAAAGTATATACGGTACTTATTATATAAAAAAATCATTTTTAATTTCTTTTCTCTGTGTGCTTTTCTAAATCTTTGGAACGACTGGACCGATTTTGATAGGAGGACTTTCACTAGCAGATAGTTGATGATATAAGAAGTAACTAAGGTTATTTTTATTGTAGATTAGCTTCACCCCACGGTATTAGCTTTAGTTGTTGTTGTAAAGGTACAACTACAATCCCGAGTAACTAAATAAAACGAATAAAGTTTATTAAGTGGATTTACTGATTATATTATATAATATGTCAATAACGCAGCTGATTAGGCAGGTCACCCTGTAATTTCAATGTTTTTTATTGGCACTTTGTTTTTACCTCTCTCGATCATTCCGCTATCAACCCCTAAGCTTCACCCCTTGTAAAAATATTAGCTCACGAAGCCGATATCGGTTCCCTTTGTTTTTTTTTATCGTGCATTCGAGAATGCTCCAATTGGTAATTTGTATCTAAATAAAATAATCTATATGTATAAAAATGAATGTTTGTCTGTATGTCCTTTATGGAATCGTAAATAGATTTGCTGAAGATCATGACATGATCAAATGCATAGGCATTTGATCATGTCATGATCTTCAGCAAAGTGTTGTGCATGATCCCATAACGGTTTCTGAGTTAGTACGACTAGCTTTGGCCTGCGGCGTTTCCTGCGGTTGTTGCTGTACTGTGGAGGAACGGGTTACATATTCCCCCAACACAAAGGGAGGATCCTCCGACCAGGCGAGGTGATCATGCCTGGCGGGCCACTGCCCAACACTTGATGTTGGGAAGTTGTATATATGTTAATCGGCGCGAGAACTTCTATTGCGCAATTTAGGATTGGTAGTTTCTTAGTTTTCTTCGTTGCTCCGTAGTTCGATGTTTCTTCGGTAGATGGCACTGTCATATATGTTTATGTTGACGCTGTATGTGAAAGTCGCCACAGTACCAAGGGTAACACCGCGGGGCTCAGCTAGTTAACATTTCGGACATCTAACACACAAGGTCGTCTAGTCTCAAACTAAGCAGAGATTGTGTTATGGGTACCTACTAGAATTCACGAGAATCGAACCTGAGACCTCAAGGACAGCAGTCGCATACGCTACCACTTAGTCACCGAAACGGTTAATAATTTATCTGAATTTGATGCCATCAGCATATAGAACATAGCAGCCTACCATAGAACTTATTATTAGAAATTGCCATTTGTATTAAAATCAACACTAAATAGCTTTTAACAGTCCACTGCTGCACATAGGCCTCTCTTTACACATGAGGTTATGGCGTACTATACCTTTTTTTTTACGTGTGGAATCCCCCTCGGCCCTTCTCCCCACCGGCGTTTGCGGCGGGGCGGTGTGTCGCAATCTAACCGACTAAAACCACACGGTGTGCCACTCTTGGCCTTAGACGGGAGAGATCCGGGAACCGCTTTCTTACGCCATCCGGACCCCTCCCAGCGCTTGCCCGCACTGAAGCGCGCACCGTCTCTAAATGTTAAATCCTCTCAATTTAGGCGACGTACGGCACACGCGTAACGTCGCCCCCTCGCAATGGCGTACTATACCTACCACGCTGGCCAATCGTGTTGCTTTTTCTTTCATTTAAAAGACAACTCCTGCACTAGGAATAAATCCTGTCTCGCGGGGGACTTCACAAACATACATGAAAAGATCACGAACATAGGCATACCCAGGTTCTGGGCCAGGGGGGGCAATCTGGATTTTATAATAGACTGAGCCCCGCTGTGATCGCCGCTATTACTGTTGTAGCCGCAAGTAACGCTGCGGGGCGAAGCTAGTCTAAAAATGTAGGGCTAATGATGTACTTTAGACTAAGTTACAACTTGCATTATTAGCTATCTGCCGGTGAAAGTCCCATTAAAATCGGTCCAGCCGTTTCAGAGATAAGTCGAAACAGACATCAGCACGATACCTACGTGTGCGAGGTGGAGCTAAGTCGTTAAATCAATTCCCAAATATGATGTCTGTCTGTGGTATCGTAGCTCTGAATCGGATGGACCGATTTCGATGCGGTTCTTATCATTTGAAATTCAGTTTCCTTGCGGTGGTTCTTAGCTATGTTTGGTTAATATCGGTGCAGCAGTGTAAGAGTAATAGCTCTTTTCCAAAATAATGTAAAGCATTTTGGCGTATGATTACTCAATTAAGTACTTCACGTGTGCCAGTATAATCGTTAAATGACAATTAATTAATAATTTCAACCTGAACTCTAGCCCGTAAAGCGTGTGCAATTTTTACTATAGCGCCCTTTAGTGGCTTTAGTAAACGTAGCGCCCTTCAGTAAGCGCGGAGATTCATTGAAAGGGCAGCGGCCGGCATCTCTAAGACCCCCCTGTGCGATGCACACCCTACACTGTAAGTAAAGATGCCCTTGCTTTGTAGTGATGTCTTAAGTAGTCTGTCCGTCAGCAGGCTCTTACGACTTAAGCGGGATGGATAGGGGTGATGAAACTCTGCATTTTTTTAGTGATGTCTTGCGTATTCTGTCCGTCAGTAGGCTCTTACGACTTAAGCGGGATGGATAGGGGTGATGAAACTCTGCATTTTTTTCCGTCACACACTGACAGAGATAGTTTTCTATGCATCTCACACACGGTATATGGCAGTCCAACCCTACACCTGTCAGAGTTTAGGCAGAGCTGGAAAACGGAGATGGATTGTATGCTTTAATCTCATCAGCTTACAGTCTATTTTTGGATAACTCACATTTGAGCTTTCACTATAAATATTTCATTACCAACTAAACGTTGATCAAGGGTACACGCTTGTTTATTAGTAATACATAATACTGAAATAACACGGTTCGGGCCTCAGAGCAGAGCGCCTGAGACCGGCCACCGGGGTGTTTTTGGGAAAATCATTACATACTTGGCTCCTCAGTCTTCGAAGAGCCGGAGATTCGAAGGGATTTTCCACCCAGTCAATAAAAAAGGTACATAATAAATAAAAACACAATTAAAAATTTCTGTTATAATCATTGTAAAAAATTCACGTTAAAATATAATTACATTATTATATAAGGTTTATATATAGTACATGTCTCTTTCACAAGTAAAATTGAGCGTACATAAGTAAGGTATGCATTTATAACTGAAGATGCTGCATAATCCACTGGGCTCCGTTAATGAGGTTGTCTATCTCTGCAGGGAGGGAGGACAGAGAATGGTTGTCTTCGTACACGTATATTCTGAAAAAAAAACGATCTTGTACTTTATTATTACCCGACTACGAATGGAGTGTAATGTTTTTTTGAGTGTATGAATGTATGTATGTGTATTTCTTTGGCATGTTCTAGAGCCTAAATGGCTCATTGTACTTTTATTTATTTATTTATTAACTGAATGCACATAAAGTACAAAGGCGGACTTAATGCCATTAGGCATTATCTATCAGTCAACCTTCAGGTTTTGCAGAAATATGATGCGGTAGGTGCTTTTATATGAGTGGTGTCAATAGACTCGTAAGAAGTCAAGGTTCACAGACTAAAAAACAAATTTGTGAATCCCAAAATTAACTTAAATTACACTAAGACAATTTAAGAAATTTAAACATTTTTCTAAACTTAGTTCGCCAATTGGTCCTTCGAGCCTCTACAAAATAATAACATGAAACACTTATTTCTTCATAAAAACCTAGTTTTCATTTTATTAACTTTCAAATATAACCTACCTGGTCTGAACTCCGTTCGCCTTAAGTCTCCTGGCGTACTCCAGCCCTTGGTAGTATGGCACGCGCTTATCAGCACTGCCGAGCATGAGCGCAGTGGGCGCGCGTACTTTGTGCACGTGGACTAGGGGGGAACAGCGCCGCATCGCCAACAGCTCCTCCTCTGACGCCGGCCCTTGTTCTATGAACTCGTAACCGGCTTCAACTGCACACCTGGGTATTTATAATATTAAATTTTAATTCAGTTAAAAAACCTTAAACCTAAACTATAGTATAAACCTTAATTTTAGCATAAAGATTATATTTTTAAGTTTATAAATTAAGAGTCACAAAAAGATTTGGATTTTTTTTTTAAATCGACTAAAAGATCTTATATAAATTGGCTAAAAACAGAACCCAAAGTGACTGCGAACCATTTTATTATTATACATTGAAACTTATCTCTAACACATAAAGTTCAAAATGCAGTGCAGAACTCTCTCTCTCTCTCTTGCACATATTAGCATCCTAAAAAAACTATCTTTCACTCATACGTTACAACAACAAAAAAAATTACAACTTACCCATCAGAATTATCAGCGTAATGACCTTTAGTCGCCAGATCTATCAGGGGGTTCGACATAACCATAACTCTGAATCTATCAGGGTACAACCCCGCCAAATGGCCAACCACAAAACCGCCAAAACTTCTTCCATACAGGATAACATTATCTGTCAATGTTGTATCTCTCTCTATCAAAGTGGTTAGAGCGAGACAGCAATCTCTAACGTCATAGTCCCCTACATGGGATAGTAATGAGCGGACATGGGCTTCCCCTTGGCCAGTAGAACCGCGGTAGTTTATTCTGATGGTGGCGAAACCTAGTAATTAAGATAGTTTTTATTTCTAATGTTAGTATCAGGCTTTTTACCCTTAAGGGGTAGACAGAGGCGTCTGAGACATTCCTTTATGAACAATAGATATATACATATATTACATTAAGTAAGTAGGCAGAAACAATACATAAATATTTACTTTTTTACAGGTCTACCCTCATTTAAAAAAATTATAAAAGGAAAAAATTTAAAATATTATGTTGTAAGTAACATTTTAAACCAAAATTTCTGTGCATCTATCATGTTTGGCTCTATATAACCTTAAGGTTGAATGAAAATGCCTCAAATAGAGTAAAAGAAAAACAAACCTGACCCTGTCAGATAAAGTAAAACAGCCTTTAACCCTAAATCAAACTCAAAAAATACCTACAAATAATAGCCCCGAATTGTGTAGTGCGAAAATTGCGTTCTATCATTCGTCATATCATTGCTCTCCCTTACAATCAGTTTATCAATCTTCTTTCAGTCATTCTCTTATAGATCGTTTTTTTTTTCACGGACCCACCTAAGTTACTCTACAGATGGAAAGCATATAGTCCAATAGTGGTGGTAACCATACTCAAGGGCGATTTTAGATAATGCAACAATGTAGCATGGTGACCCACACCATGGTGGCCTAGTGATGCTTCTGCATCATTGGGCCTCCGGTCTCGCACTCACCAACGAAACACGACAGCACGAACGCTATCATTTTACGTTGATCTTCTGTGCGAGAGTAGCACGGCCCCGTGAATAAAGCCTGCCCGTTTTTGCTGAGATCAGCGTGGATCTACTACCTTTTATTGATATTACAGTAATGTAGACGATTATGATAATTCTTGTAAAGAATAAAGTAGTAATAATAAAAGTAATTTCACACATTCACACACAACCGTTTGATCGATAATCATATTTGTATGTTTATAAATAATATAATAATTTATTTCGGATGTGGCGACTTTCACATACAGCGGCAACATAAATACATGACAACGCCATCTACCGAAGATACACTGAACTACGGAGTAACGTAGTGTACGAAGAAGCTACCAATCCTGGATAGCGCAATAGAAGTTCTCGCGCCGATTAACATATATACAACTTCCCAACATCAACCGTTGGGCAGTGGCCCGCCAGGCATGATCACCTCGCCTGGTCGGAGGATCCTCCCTTTGTGTTGGGGGAATATGTGACCCGTTCCTCCACATCGGAAATCTGACACACAGCGCCAGCTTATCACAGTTTAAGCAGAGCTTGTATATGGCTACTAGACAACTACTATAAACAAATACATATTATATATAAACAACACCTAAACTCCAAAGAAAATATTTGCATATCATTAAAATATTTGATCCGACCCGGGAATCGAATCCGAAAGAGGTCTCGGGTGCTGGACGAAGCATAGCGGTCATATACGTTACCACTGCAGTCATATATATATATAATACATACACAGTAATACATACTAACATACCATAAATAAATTACACCCAGACAACGATCCTATACGCGTTGTTTGTCAGGACAAATAATAAGGATTATGCATAGAATTTTTATTTCTCTCAAATAATTATTTCTAGATCCTTTATTGTCTTTACAATATACTTAAAGGTTTTTTTTTTATTTAGTGATTATTTAAATCCAGAAAATATTAAATATAAACTGAAAATTAAGGGCGGGAAATTCAAACCCACAAAAGGCGTCACTATTGGTCGAAACGAAATGTGACGTCGATACTTCGTCGAAATTCAAACTGTTAGTAGTATTTGTGAGAAAAATTACCTTCCTTCAAGATTTTTCTACAATTTAAAACTGTAACTAAGTAGAAAGTAACTGAAACACTGAATAGTAAGCAAACACGAAATGACAATTACGTCATTGTCTGTGTCAAAAGCGCGCGCAAAATGGCTGCTTTCGAACAGCTCAAATTTAGTCAGTGTTTTAAATTTCACTTTGAAAATTAGCTTGACTATTTTCTAGCTTATTTATATTTTTCTCTATGTCATAGAGACATAAACGGTCAAATTAAGAAATTAAAAAAATACATACATATTCCCTACTGTATGATGAGCAAAGGGTTCCTTTACTCCTGACTTTGAAATAAATTTGTCAAGAGCTTTCATAGGTCACTTACTAGGTCTGTTCTTAGCCAATCGAATGAATGCAGTGATTAAATAGCAACATTAGTTAATATTTGCGCTTAAAACTATAGTTCATTCGCGTTTTCATTTCTAATTTATATTCCTTTTTAAATACGAATCTGCCATAGTGACTCTACTCTGCCTGATGGAAATCATAAACAGAATCCAAGAGGTGATCACTATACTCATTGTGAATGCAAGCAACATAACAATGCAGTATGGTGACCCACACTACGGGGCCTAGTGATGCTTCTGCATCATTAGACCTCCGGTCTCGCAATCATCGCAAACGAAATATAACAGCACAAATCAGCCAGCTCGTTCGTGCTGAAATCAGTGTGGCTCCGCTACTTGTAGTATTAGTATAGATTCAACATTCAACACCATGCAAACTCACCAATCAGGAATATCAGTAGAATTGTACATAGTTGCAACATCAGTCACAGGGTTCCTAGTAACCACCGCGCTATACCTGTCAGGGTACTGCCCACTTAGATGGGTGACCAGAAACCCTCCATGGGAACCGCCTGTCAGGGCCACTTTTTGCCCATCAATGGGACGAGATCTCACAACCTCATCAGTGGCGAGTTTACAGTCTTTAACGTCATAATCTCCAATGGTTTTTAAAAGGCATTTGACAGAGGCATCGCCTGCTCCGGTTGAACCTCGGTAGTTGATTAGCACTATGGCAAAACCTGCAACATAGTTTTGTTTCTGACTACCCACACTATTTAAACTTACACATTCTCAAACTTAAATTTATATCAGAATGATTGTTTTTTTTTTTCATGGTGAACCTTATAATATATATATTAATGAAAGATATATGAATCGAATATATAATAGGCGCTCATAGCCCAGTTGCACTCGGTGATTAGAAACAATCATCGAGGGTAAGCAACGATGGCGCGGTCAGTACCTGGATGGGTGACCGCTGGTGGCATGTTACCATGAGCGTCTCCGTGATTCGGAGGTCACGTTAAGCAGTCGGTCCCGGTTGTTATCATACGATAACAGTCGTGAAGCTTAGTTGGAGGCCTTCGGGCGGCTTAAAAACATCCAACGGCAAGATTTACGTAGCCACAACGTATTCTTGCCAGTCCCCAACCCGCACTTGGCCAGCGTGGGGACGTATGGCCTTAACCCTCTCCTGAGAGGAGACCCGAGCCCAGCAGTGGGACATTATGGGTTGTTGTTTGTTTATATGAATCGAAAAGCTTTCGTCGCACATTAGATTACGTCACTAAGCAGTCTGACAGTTCTCTCTGATCTGATCCAAAATGACAGTTCTTTAAATTATGATACCAACTGACACCTGTTAGTTTGACCTTTGGGTAATGACGTATAACAAAATAAATTGACGTTTTGCAGTCGGTTTCGGTTACTTTAGTCTTTTTCTATCAATTTTAAATTAAATCACTTACCAAGCATATTGAAAAGTGCAGTTTCCAATAGGAAGGCGTTCACAAAGTTTGTGTGAGGACCTCCGTGGGGCCACACTATTAAGGGTAACTTTTTACCCTCCGCCTTTGGAGCGAAATATAGTGCATTAAATGATTCTGGAAAAGAAAACAAGATTTTTGATACAGAAAAAGTCAAATATTTCGAATATCTGATACAAAACACCATCTAGTCTCATATAAAGCAGCAATTGGCAGCAACACGATGGGCCTACGACCCATCGTGTTGCTGGACGCGAACGTAGGCCGCGACCGAAAACTAGTTCAACTTCAAATTCAGTGCGCCCGCAGGGTTGTGGAGATTCAGGTAAAACCGGTTGAACTAGTAGCCGACCCCAAATAATCTTAAAAAGTATTAAAGGTTAGAAAGATGACGTCTAACTTATAACGACCTGAACAGATTTGAATGTAGTATATTAGTTTTAACACGTGAAAGTCTACTTAAATACATTTTCTGGGAAAAGCCTTGATTAAGAACATACGGACCAGATACGCATACGTTTAAAATTAATCGTAACAAGCAAGTCTAGTATAATCTAATCTTCTAAAATCCAATGATTTTGGAAGATTAGATTATATTTCAAGGCCTATAAATCGGTCTAGCTAGGATTCATCTTTAGAAAATTTACCAAAATAAATTTACCTAAATAAACCGAGAAAAGGTCGATCATCCAGGTACTTAATAGTTAAATGAAGTTTTCGTTTTCTTTACCGGAGTTAGCTACACTATGTACTCACTAATAGTATCCTTAGAGTCTGAATGTTCAAGATCCAAGTATTCCACGGTAGAGCTGGCAATAGATGCGGGTACCTCGTTAGGAGTGCTCACGCGGATCCATTTGATGTTCGCTTCGCTATTCGCCGCAGGCAATTTTGCTATGTATACCTGGTAATTGAAATATGTAATAAAATATTAGCATTCTCTACCAGTCTGAAACAAGATACAACCTAATTTTTAAGTGTAGAGAGACAGACAGAGAGGAGTGTGTGGGGTGTGAGAGAGAGAAGGGGGGAGAGTGAGGGTGCAGGGAGAGGGAGGGAAGGAGGCAGAGAGATAGAGCGAGAGAGGGGGGAGAGTGGCGGGTACAGGGAGAGGGGGGGAGGGAGGCAGAGAGATAGAGAGAGAGAGAGAAAGAAAGGGGAGAGAGAGAGAGTTGTCCGCACAAAAACATTCACCAATCGAACCAGTTTTATGTTTACATCTAACACATTTCCATCTAGTTAGATTAACTGATGCTTATATACTCTTACATATAAAAATATTATGCATAGAAAAGACCGGAACTGAAACAAATATTTTCAGACCATATAAACATATAGTGCGACCCGGGAAGACCTCAAGCACAGCAGTCGCAAACGATACAACTGCGCCACCGAGGCAGTCGCTTTCAGTATAGTTTTTAGTTCTTACCTGTCCAGGAGTAGTCAGGTTAGAGCAAGCGGCGAGGATAACATCAGATCTTACATCCAGAACGCTGGTGGAGCCCGGGGCACTTTTGTTTGATATGTCAAATATTTTACCGGTACCTGAAGAAAATATGTACTTATTACTATACCGTTCTGAGGTTGATTAATATCTCAATACCAGGGGCGTATTTAGTTCATTGTCTCAGAGAAGACCAACCTAAAATGATGGCGTTCGCGCTATGCTTCGTGTTTCATTGGTGAGTACGAGACCGGAGACCTAATAATGCAGTAGCATCTCAATGGCCCTTCATGTGGGTCACCATGTTGCACTGTTTCCATTCGCATCGAGTATCGTGATCACTAATCTTGCATTCTGTACATGCTTTCCATAAGGCACAATAGAGTCACTGGCAGGCTCATATATAAAAAAGAAAATCAGGCCAGCGATTCTGGATAATTGGACTTACTGCAATCTTAGTCCCATTTCCCACCCAAAAATTCATGTAACACTGAACCTAGCTCCCTCTTCATATCCGTTTTATTTACCTTAATTTACCTTCCGTCTTTGTTCTACCTGAAAACAATTTCATTCAAGGAAGTTCAGCGTCAGGTATGTTATTTCTTTGACCGTTATGCCATGAAGAACGGGTTTCATTGAAGTAAATTGCCACAGTTTGTAGTCCGCCATATGCAATAGTAATCCATGAAATATTGGATTAAGACTATGGAGCATCAACACCACTTGAACTCATCCCGTGAGTGTCGTAAGAGCCTATTAAGGGAACAAATCATATAGGATAATAGCACAGAGAATGAAAACTTGACACAAACTCCAAACCAACCCTTGTAAGAAAAATGACTATCTTTTCTTCTTTTTGTAAACACAAATTATACGCATTAGGCATATAGATCCTGTGTCGCCGAGGACTTTACAAACATGCATGAAACGGACACAACAGGACACCCAGACTCAGAACAACAATTTGTGAATTATGCAGTGAATGTGGGATTTAAACCCACAACACTGACGCAATAGACAGATGTGTGGCGACCACTTAAGCAACAAGGTCACTCGTGCAGTCTATGTCCAGTGGTAGATTAATAAATGCTGAGTTTTAACGTATGCACCTATGTTAAATAAAATAGTACAGGTTTAAACACATACCAATATTAACGGTATAGCTTCTCACTTCGGTCTTCTGTGGCGTTGATAAGATGATTCTGGCACCGTCTGCGCTGAAGCACTTGCTGGGCAACGACTGCCCATATAGCCCATAGAACTTTTGCCCACCCTCGATAATCACTTCGGTTTGAACTATGTCTATTATTGTTGTGATTTCAGTCTGAAATAATACCGTCAGTTAGGTTCTGTTCTACTAAAAGACTACTTCAATGAACCAGTGTCATTCTTAGCCACATATGGACCGGTTCTTATGGAGTGATAACACAGAAAACCTCAAGGTGGTAGACCCACTCTGATTTCAGCATGGTAAGACCAGCTCGACCGGTGGTACTACCCTCTCACAGAAGGCCAATCTAAGATGACAGCATTTGTGTTGCTGTGTTTCGTTGGTGAGTGCAACACCGGAGGCCCAATGATGCAGAAGCATCTTAATAGGCCGCGATGGTGGTCACTATGCTACTTTGTTGCATTATCTGCATTCACAATGAGTAAGTATAAGATTATGTTCACGATTTTCACTAAACAGAGTAGTCATTATGGCAGACACACAAAAAACCCTACACCAGAAACCAAACATCCCCCTCCCCCCTCTAGCTCTTGAAACTGTGGTGATTCTGGGAAAAGAAGCGTGATAATACTTGTATGTCGTGAAGACACTTCACACTTGTCATCACGTGACCAGTTTGTTGCTTCGATTCTATCACATATTTTCTTTTATGATGGAGGTTTTACAATGGAGGTTTCTATATTCTTTAATTGAAAAAAAATATGGAGAAGGGCCAAACGAGCAGACGTATCGCTTAATGGTATGCGATTACCGCCGTCCATGGACACCCGCAACACCAGAGGCGTCTCATGCGTTGCCAGCCTTTGGCGGATGGGGGGAGGGGTTGGAGTATGGGCCTCCGGTATCCTCACCCACTCGGTGAAACAAAGCGCAGGCGCTGTTTCACACCGGTTTTCTGTGAGGCTGTGGTATCACTCCAGTCGAGCCGACCCATGCATGCCAAAGCAACTCTCCCACGCAAAATACTTACAGATCCTTTTTTAATGGAGACAAGTTGGTGACAAGCATGATGAGGGCCACCTGCCTGACGCTGAAGCCACACCAGGTCGCCTAGGGGACTGTACCGAGGTGAACGAACTGCCAAGCCATCTGCACTCAACTTTCCTAAAAATGTGATAATTTTAATAGTACCTAATTAACTAGCCCAAAAACTAAAACTTTATATCTCTTCATACTTAATATTATAAATTCAAAAGTAACTCTGTCTGTAACAATTTCACGGCTAAACTGCTAAAATAACTTCAAGGAGATATTTTGATTCTTGAGACAGACATGTGGGCGGAGCCACATTTTGAAATATGTATTATGTAATAGTAATATTAATATATAATTTACAATTTCCTTGTCTTAAAATTGATATAACATGTTTAATTAGTGAAACTGTGCGAGAGATTGGTATCTATATATGGCAGATTTGTGTAGGCTTTATAAACTCGAATAGTTCTACATCAATTTTAACAAGATTGACCACCCAATTCAAGGATTGCTTTTAATTATTTGCCACAGCAAAGTAGGCAGAGTACCGTTACTGTATACTATATTATATACTATTATAAATTCCAAATTAACTCTGTTAGTTACGATTCATGACTAAAGCACTACAACGCTTTAGATAAATGTAGTTGTAAAGATAGATCGGATCTTTGAGATGCAGTACATAGGCTTCTTTTTTGAATAGAAAAGACTTGAGACTAATCCGTTTGGCCAGTGTGGTTAAGAAGACAAAGGCCACTTTGCACTGCACTTTAAGGCATTGGCCTTTCCTTGAAAAAGTCAGTAGTCAGTCACTAGTCAGTAGTTCACTGCTGGACATTGGTCCAGGACTACTCAACACTTTCGAAGATTATGATGATGACGAATATAACCTATTTAGGTTCATCATGAGGATCTGAGTGCTCGCGCTATGTTTAAAAAGCTAGTTAAGCAACTGATTGACGCTTCTGGTGACCAGAAGGCCGATCTTTTTCTAGCACAGAGACTTAGCATTAGCAACGCAATGCTGCCAGCCTTTTGGGAACGCTACCTGTAGGCGATGATGCGGAGAATTTTTTGCGCTTGTATGTAAATATTGTTGTTTATTTTTCATTATTATTTTATTTTTATTATATATATATATATGTATATATATAAAATATTCTTACTCATATTTCCATCCAGTGAAAGACTGAATATCCAGCTAGGTCTGTTGGTACAGAATATAAGACCGAGTCGACGTGGTTCTGTTTCCCAAGCCACGCCCACCACACTGCTGCCGTCGGGAGAGAAACGGACCTGATACACATTTCATCCATTTAAATAAATCAATTTGAAGTGTCTCTTTATCTTTAATAGGTTTTGACTAAACGCATATGTTCGTATGTACGATAATTGTATAAAAACAGCTCTTAATCTCTGCAACTCCTGGAGCAATTTTGACGGGGCTTTCACTAGTAGATTATTTTAGACTAGCTTCGTCCGGCAGTGTGGCCCAAGGTAGTTTGTATAACTACCTTGAGCCACACTGCCTATATACAAAATAACCGCGCATAACACCACGGGGTGGATCTAGTCTTGAATATAAGTAAAAGTTCGAAATAAACGATTATCATAGAACGGTTCAGACTTTTACCATTAAGATTCGGTAAATCTGAAGATTAACACTTTAAAGTTTGTGGTCATACATTAATACAATAATATAAAAATATATTTCAGTGCCATCTAGCGAATACACACCGAAACTAGTAGTTCCATGATGTTAAGAAATTTCATTAGGATCAGTAATTGCTAATCCTGTATCACGCAATCAAATTTCTTACATCGATTGATGTATATAATTTTCCAAATGGAAACCTCGCGTTATGATTTTTCTGAAATGAAAGTCCCTGGGTTCGAGGGACATAAAACTTTTACTTGCACAGTTAAACACACCTGTCCAGGACACCACGACTCCGACAGTCCTTGCAGCACAGTAAACGTCTCAGTAGGCAGCTTGCACACAACAATTACCGATAGGTGTTTTCCAACCAACTGTTCCCCCCATTCTTGTTTGTACCGATACTCTTCGCCCTGAGAAAAAAACACTTGTAATAAAGATTCAGTCGCATTAGTATAGAAAGCGTTAATTTTCGTTTTATAAAGGACTAGAACTTTTGTCTTTGGTCTACCCACAGGTTTACTATCAGATTACTTTTTGGCTCCAAAATCCTTAATATTGTTTTTTTTGTAAATTTTGATGTATCCAGTGACACTATTACGACAAAGACGAATCTATTGACACCATTCACACAAAAATACGACACGCCGTTTAGTTTCTAGGGCGTGCCGAAGAAATACCCTCCTTCTTTCGCAGTCGGGTAAAAAAATCTGCAAGATTCCCATACAAGTACCTTTTTAGGAGCAGTTTCTCCACTGCCATCAGTCTTGGGTTTGTCATCGGATTTCCTTTTGATATAAGATTCTGGTTTGGGTAATTTTTTTTCCGCCACATACACCAGGGATGTCTCATCATGCGACCAATCTAGGCAGCCGAATTCACCTGTTACATATGTATTTATTATTTTTGAAGTGAAAACTTCTTTAGCGAAGTTGCACACTTTTTTATGGAGGGTCAAAAATGTTAAACTCGCGTCAGGACACGTGACCTGATCGAAAATTCGTAAGGAGAGTAGACCATAAATTATCATGTTTGTGTACGATAGCGCAATAAATTAATATTGTATTTTGGCACATAGATGATAGTACTTTTATACTGATAATTAAAGCAATTCGTGCAAAATTATTCCATAACCATTACAAAATACGAAAAATATACAACGTCGATATGCAAGTTTTCACTTCTGCCGGCACTCCCGGAGTGTAGCCCTTTTTTATATTAGATTTACATTAAAAAATATGAAAATTGAAATCACCGATTCGTAAAATATTTTTACATACAGAAGCAGTAGGGCTTTTCGTTATTTTTCAACACAGCTCGTTCGCGTCTGGAGCTTTAGATAATTTATATCACACTTATCTTTTTCGTTACCTTTTAAATGTGTTTTAATCTTTTTTTTTTATTGTGTTTTAACTTTGTTTCCTCACTTGATATTTTTTATTTTTGCTAGCTGGTGGTCTCCCGTCACGAAGTAGTATACTGGTATAATACCCCGTCAGTCGTTTGCTGTACACTGTATAGTTGTGTATATCCTTTGTTGGAGATCCTAATTAAATTACTAAATAAAAAAACTGTTATGGGAAACTGTACACAAATCATAAACAAAACTATCTGGTATAATGAACAGAACCTCTTTTCCAAGACGAACTCTATGACTAGTAGTGGACTACTAAAAGATGATACTCACTGTCAGCATAAACGTCTCCATGTAAATCCAACGCAGTGAGATCCACACTGTGCGCTAAGGTATTTTTACTCCATACTTCCAGATACTGTTTTTTGGCATCCTTGCCATTTTTCTCTTCCCTTATCAACGCCTTGAATGTCTCTCGAGGAGATACGGCTGATATCAATCTGAAAGACTCATCTCGGTATTACACTACTAAGTAGTATTTTTAACTAGTCTTCACACTCATATTTAGATAGATAGATAGATAGAAAACTCTTTATTTACACACTATAATATTACAGTTAGAAGAGAGTACATAAAATGTGAGAAGGAGGTGTACAAAGGGCGGCCTTATTGGCAAAAAATCTCTTCCAGGCAATTAGTAAGTTAATAGTAGGCGATATTTAGAAGAGACTTTTGTTCGGCAGTGAACATCGATGGATTTTCTATTATTATAATATTATTTAAATTAATTAGGAGATAATTATTATTTAAATTAATTAGGATATAGAGTAACAATTACTCAAAAACTTTCGTCGTATTGAGAATGTGCTCTTTTTTCAAATCGATTAAAAATAGTGACGCGTCGATAAAGCCAAACACCCTGACCATAACGTATCTCCAATTTTCAGAGGCAGATCATTAAAAACGTTCTGAATATACCCTGAAAAACAGGCAGCGGTCAAATTAAATAGTCCATTTAATACTTACTCATTACTTATATCAATACCGAAGTCGTTTTCGTCGACGACGCTCAAGCTATCATCCAGTAGATATGACGACACATACTTGGTGTTCTTCCCTTTATCAAAGTTCCTCACCGACCACGCCGCTGTAATTTTCCTTCCATTATTATTTAACTTGCCACCAGCAACTGAAGGTATTTTTGCTATTGTCTTGTAAGCGCTTATGATGCTTTCTAACTGCAAATGAAAAAACGCGCTGTGTTTCACCGAGTGAGTGAGGATAACGGAGGCCCATTCCCCAACCCCTCTGGCAAGGTACTTATGACGCGTCTGGTGTTGGAGTTGTCCATAGGTGAGTGTAATCACTTACCATCAGCCAATACGTCTGCACGTTTTCCCCCTATACCATGAAAAAAAGGTGTGGCGACTTCCACATACAGTGCAACAAAAACCTCTACAGCGCCATCTACCGAAAACACACCGAACTATAGACTAACTGCTAATCCTGTATCGCGACATAAAATTTCTCGCGCTGACATGCAACTTCCCAACATCAACCAAATATGATAAAACGGATACAGGACATAGAGGCGATACCTTTTCGCAACTGTAGAGGCTCAAGGAATTCGGTGGCTTCGAGACTATCGATAATACGGACTGCTCGTCGCTGCAACCGATTGTACGTAATTATTTGACGCTCTAGCTCCATCTGCGCATTATACTACACGGTACCATCGCAAAAGATGACGACAACAGAATTCCACCCACGGGCATATTAGTTACATTTCAGTAGTTTTTCTAAGAAATCCGTTTGGATAGTTACAACATTACACATATTAATATAATAATTTATATTTCAACTCACCTGTGAAGACATTTTCAACATAACAAGCGTTCACAGTGCTCGCGAACGACGTACTATCTGTAATAAATATTTATCAGTGTAAAGTTTATCATAAAATAAATTTAATACCTATTTGCTTCTAGTGGCCTAGTCGCATTTGTGGTGTGCGGTTTTACTTTTAAAACATTATTTCGACTTCTTTTTCCATTGCCAATGGCAAAAACAGAACCTTTATACTTTCGTCGTGTCCACGTACACACTATATCTTATCCACTATTAGTGCTAGAAACCTGTAATTTCATACATATTAATCAAGTCTAAAAAGGTGCTAAAACAAAATCGTCTGAACTCTTGATTTGATTTTCAGTATAACGTGAAGAGCGGCAGTAGGAAGTTTCCTCCGCCATAGGGCGTTATAGAGGTAGGTAGAGCAGGGTGTAGGTTTTACTGCGTCCCTGAGGAGTCGGTGCGGAATGCCCTTACAACGGAACCCTACACGAACCGTGACTCGGCACATACTTGGCCGATTTGTTAATGACATATGTAGGTGGCTTAGACAGGTCATATTTTTTCTCGTATCAAAAATTCTGATAAATTTCAGTAGCGATCTACACTCGATAATTTTATTATTTTATCCAAACTACGATGCTTGGAAAAGGTATTAAAAACATGTGTAATTACTGTAAGATTAAAATGTACACTTAACTAACAAAAATAAACAAATAATTATTTCGAATATCTGATACACAACGTCATCTAGTCCCAAACAAAGCAAAGCTTGTACTGTGGGTACTGGATAACTGATATAATTTGATAATAAATAGACGAGTAGGTACTTCTTTTTTTAATAAATACATACTATACATAGAAACACCCAAACTATGACACAAATATTTGCAGATCATGCAAATATTTGGTCCGACCCAGGAATTGAACCCGAGATCTCAAACAAAGCAGTCCCATACGCTATCACTACGTAACCGAGACGGATAATTTATAATCTATCTATACTAATACATAAAGCTGAAGAGTTTGGTTTGTTTCTTTGCTTGAACGCGCTTATATCATGAACTAATGGTCCGATTTTAAAAATTCTTTCAGTGTATGATAGTCTCGATAAATATCGAGGAAGGCTATAGGCCATATATCATAACGCTAAGACTAATAGGAGCGGAGCACTACTGAAGAATGTTACGTATTGGGGGAAAATTAATGCGCTACGGGCAATAGCAGACGTAAAAGACGTTGCGTGGGTCAGTTAGTAATAAGTAAAAGTAAAAAAGCAATTTGAACTTAAAAAACAGAAGGCTAGCCTAGAAATTGCTTGTTACTCAATTTCTCTTTACCAACAGCTGAACGGCTCTAAATATAATTAGTCACAGAGATAGATTACAGCAAATAACTTTCTGTCCCAGCAATATTCTATTAAAAAGCGTTCAATACCGTGTGAGATCCACGCCTTGGAATGAACGGGCCGGCTCGATCGGATTGATACCAGGGCCTCACAGAAAACCGGTGTGAAACAGCGCCTACTCTGTGTTTCACTGAGTGATTGAGGATACCGTAGGCCTATACCCACATCCAACTCCCCATCCTAGAAAGGCCGGCAACGCACTTGTGACGCCTCTGGTGTTGCAGGGGTCCTGGGGCGGCAGTAATCGCTTACGATCGGGCGATAAGTCTGCTCGTTTTCCATAACCCTATAAAAAATATATATAAAGAAAATCGGCATCAAGTAAGCGAATCCGCAAGCAAAACGTAGTTGTTTCATAACCTTTACGTTGCTAAAACGGTAGGGGAAAACATAAAGCTAACCATTTCTAAATTTGTACTCTACTAATTTACATTATTGTTGTTTTATCAGATAATATTGATAAGAAAGGAAGCTGTGCTATTATCTTAATTGTGAACTATTATAATATTATCACTTTAGATGTGCATATAGCAAGTAAATTGTATTTTCACACTTTTAAGGGTAAATGACCTTTCACGCCCCACCTTTGGGGCAGCAACGGAAACATCGAGGTTTCCACACAGGAGGGGGCCATCTAGAAATCGTAAGTGGCCCGAAGTACGTCGGGATACCAAGATTTTCCTTTCTAGGGTGTACCTGATTCCCCGGCTCCTAGTACTCGAGACGGCGTGCGGTTCTAGTCGTTTCGAGTCCGACATGCCACCACGAGGTGGTATCCGAGGGGATTTTCGCACGGAAAAAAAGGGTAAATGACCTATGCCTTTGTTAAGTGCATCTGTCTGCAAGTTTGAGTGGTAATAATTCTCATTTATAGGGTTTCTTAATCAAAATAAAAAAGTTAAAGTGCTTTTTGTTTAAAGTAGGAATTTCTGAAACCATTGAATTCAACCATAATTCAGAAGTATGGGCTATATTTTATCTTAGTATTAACATTAAACTGAAATCATAGTTAAAGAGTGATTATACTTCTAATACATAGTGTTTGTTACCATATTCATCCGAAACGGCTGGACCGCTTTTCATAAAATTTTGTGTGCATGTCGGGTAGGTCTAAGAATCGGCTATTATCTACTTTTGATACCCCTAAACGATAAGAGCGACCCACCAGTAATTTTTTATTTTTATGGGGAAACAACGTTCGTCAGGTCAGCTAGTAATATTATGAAGAGGTATAATTTGTGAGGTTGTAGATTGTATGTGTAGATCTACTGAACCAATTTAGAAAATTCTTTTACCAATATAAAGACATGCTATTTGTGAGTGTCATAGGCTATCAAAAATGTTAACGAAAACATAAACAATTTTCATAATTGGACCAAATTGAAATGGGACCACACTAGAAGCACCACCTTTCAAATAAAAAAGAATCATCAAAATCAGTTCACTCAGTCGAAAGTTCTGAGGTAACAAACAAGTGAAGTCGGTTAAAAAGTAGATATTTGTCACTTTTACAGTTAGAAACACACCTTTGTATGTCTGTGCCAACTAGGAAAAATTAATCAGAGGGTCCATTCTCACAATATGATAAAAAGTTCAGACCTTAATAAGCAAAATATTTTAATAACTCCTAAATCATTCAATATTTAAACCTACGACTTAAAATAGCCTAATACTGAATGGTTTATTTTTAATTTGGAATTCCCCTTCTTAAGTTTCTTAAAAAACATGGTCAAAAAAATGAGACTGTCATGACATTCCTTGATAAGGGTAGGTCATCTTTTTGTTTTGTACGACTTAAAGCACAGATGCACTGTCAAAGACTACCATGTGTTGGCCCAACTCTGTTGATCTACCTTTTCTACTGGCATAACGTCAGGTGTATGTTAGTAGTGGAGTGTTCTTGAAGACTCCATCACTTAGTTGTCTGTTCACTAATCTTTCCAGTTTTTTCAGAAGGAAAGATGTAAGACACAGCACAATTTTGGTAGGAAGACTACTTTGATCTCTCTTCAGTTACTATAAATATTTAAAGGCTATACAAGCCTTTCAGATTAGTAGTATGCTCNACGGGCCGGCTCGATCGGATTGATACTAGGGCCTCACAGAAAACCGGTGTGAAACAGCGCCTACTCTGTGTTTCACTGAGTGATTGAGGATACCGTAGACCCTAACCCCTACCCACATCCAACTCCCCATCCTAGAAAGGCCGGCAACGCACTTGTGACGCCTCTGGTGTTGCAGGGGTCCTGGGGCGGCAGTAATCGCTTACGATCAGGCGATAAGTCTGCTCTTTTTCCATAACCCTATAAAAAATATATATAAAGAAAATCGGCATCAAGTAAGCGAATCCGCAAGCAAAACGTAGTTGTTTCATAACCTTTACGTTGCTAAAACGGTAGGGGAAAACATAAAGCTAACCATTTCTAAATTTGTACTCTACTAATTTACATTATTGTTGTTTTATCAGATAATATTGATAAGAAAGGAAGCTGTGCTATTATCTTAATTGTGAACTATTATAATATTATCACTTTAGATGTGCATATAACAAGTAAATTGTATTTTCACACTTTTAAGGGTAAATGACCTTTCACGCCCCACCTTTGGGGCAGCAACGGAAACATCGGGGTTTCCACACAGGAGGGGGCCATCTAGAAATCGTAAGTGGCCCGAAGTACGTCGGGATACCAAGATTTTCCTTTCTAGGGTGTACCTGATTCCCCGGCTCCTAGTACTCGAGACGGCGTGCGGTTCTAGTCGTTTCGAGTCCGACATGCCACCAGGAGGTGGTATCCGAGGGGATTTCCGCACGGAAAAAAAGGGGTAAATGACCTATGCCTTTGTTAAGTGCATCTGTCTGCAAGTTTGGGTGGTAATAATTCTAATTTATAGGGTTTCTTAATCAAAATAAAAAAGTTAAAGTGCTTTTTGTTTAAAGTAGGGAATTTCCTGAAACCATTGAATTCAACCATAATTCAGAAGTATGGGCTATATTTTATCTTAGTATTAAAATTAAACTGAAATCATAGTTAAAGAGTGATTATACTTCTAATACATAGTGTTTGTTACCATATTCATCCGAAACGGCTGGACCGCTTTTCATAAAATTTTGTGTGCATGTCGGGTAGGTCTAAGAATCGGCTATTATCTACTTTTGATACCCCTAAATGATAAGAGCGACCCACCAGTAATTTTTTATTTTTATGGCGAAACAACGTTCGTCAGGTCAGCTAGTAATATTATGAAGAGGTATAATTTGTGAGGTTGTAGATTGTATGTGTAGATCTACTGAACCAATTTAGAAAATTCTTTTACCAATATAAAGACATGCTATTTATGAGATTCATAGACTATCAAGAATTTTAACAAAAATAAAAACAATTTTAATAATTTGACCAAATTGAAATGGGACCACACTAGAAGCACCAGTTTTCAAATAAAAAAGAATCATCAAAATCATTTCACACAGTCGGAAATTCTGAGGTAACGAAAATAAAAAAACACAGTTAAATTAAGAACCTCTTCTTTTTATGAAGTCGGAGTTAAAAGTGGATATTTGTCACTTTTACAGTTAGAAACACACCTTTGTATGTCTGCGCCAACTAGGTAAAATTAATCAGAGGGTTCATTCTCACAATATGATAAAAAGTTCGGACCTTAATAAGCAAAATATTTTAATAACTCCTAAATCATTCAATATTTAAACCTACGACTTAAAATAGCCTAATACTGAATGTTTTATTTTTAATTTGGAACTCCCCTTCTTAAGTTTCTTAAAAATTATGGTCAAAAACATGAGACTGTCATGACATTCCTTGATAAGGGTAGGTCATCTTTTTGTTTTGTACAACTTAAAGCACTGATGCACTGTCAAAGACTACCATGTGTTGGCCCAACTCTGTTAATCTACCTTTTCTACTGGCATAACGTCAGGTGTATGTTAGTAGTGGAGTGTTCTTGAAGACTCCAATAGGTGTCTGTTCACTAATCTTTCCAGTTTTTTCAGAAGGAAAGATGTAAGACCAGCTTGGTTTTGGTAGGAAGACTACTTTGGTCTCTCTTCAGTTACTATATATATTTAAGGGCTATACAAGCCTTTCAGATTAGTAGTATCCTGTTCGGGATGCCACTGTTGTAGTGCTAGGAAGATTCTATTCAATCCTGCATATTTAAAGGACTAAAAGCTTCATAGCTCGACTTAATCCATATTTACGACTCCCTGTTTCTGGATTGTAGGTGTGCTGTATTTTTCACACCATTCATAGTCCAAGTAATTCTATGTCAGTCATATTTGTGTCTCTTAGTGCTTTGGTTAGACACTTTGTGTACTTGTTATATCTGTTTTAGGTGCAACAAGGCCTGGTGGTTTGTATATTAATTGAAAACACACATGGCACTGGTCTGCAAAGGATGGCTCACTGAGGTTGCCAGGTGCCAGGTGACCAGGTGTGTTGCTAGAGTTATGTCAATAATGGTTTGATACCTCAGACTTGCAAAAGTCGGTTCCATATCTCTGTTTATGATGTGTTACCTAACTTCTTTTTTAACCTCTTTTTTAACAGAAGATGGTGCACATTGCAAACTGCAGTGATGATGAGTTCCCAGTTCTTAGTGTCAGTGTTGCACTAGTTCTGATAGTTCCTTTGCAGGAATTTAAACTTCACTTGGCATGTACACTGAGGCTAAGAATGAGATCTCTAGTACAGGTATTGTTTAGCATGGTTGTCGGAATGATTTTAGGCATGAAAATGGAGGTTAGTGGGTTGTCAACAGTAGTGTCTACCAGTATACCTTCAATGTTGTTCACACTACATATCTTATTCTCATCCAGGGCTTCAGGATTTGGGTGACTGTGGTTTAAATAAAAAAATGAATATTTTTATGTTATATGAAACTACATGAAGTTGATGGAGCTAAGAACTATGCCAGACATCATCTTCGTCACTGGTATGTCCCTACCAGCAGCAATAAATCTGTCTCTGCCCTGCTAAAACAATGTTCGGGAGCTGGGGTGGATGCGGTAGGCTCCGAGGTCGAAGGGGTCCTCTCTGCGGCCTCCTTTGTCCATACCAGTTTTTTGGCCGTGTCCTCATCAGTTGTGAAGAAGCGGATGTATCCGCTGCCTGACATATGGGCAACACATCGGTCTCTTCTCATGATATCTCTATCTATCTCATTCTAGTTTTCGGGGATTCTCTCTTCACAGCACATTGCAAGTACCCCCTCCGTAAGGAAGGGTCACCCGGAAGAAGATGTAGGTAGCGAACCTGAAGAAGGACTGGACAGTACATACTTTCTCAAGCTGCTCTGCCTGCGCTTGCAAGAGGACCCTCTGCAGGATGGTGGTAATCGCTACTCTCAGATGCGATTGAGCAGTATCTACGTTGCACATCGTTCGCTTTGGTCTGGCGGCGATTTTCGCGGGTTTGGGGTCTTATGGATTGGATTGGATGCGGGATTGTGTATGTGTGTGTCTTAGAGTCTATGATGGTCTCTGGTTAGTTGCGACCCTTTTTGCAAGGGCGCTTGTAAGAGACTACAGTCCACTGTCGTTTNCATCTTTTTGTTTTGTACGACTTAAAGCACAGATGCACTGTCAAAGACTACCATGTGTTGGCCCAACTCTGTTGATCTACCTTTTCTACTGGCATAACGTCAGGTGTATGTTAGTAGTGGAGTGTTCTTGAAGACTCCATCACTTAGTTGTCTGTTCACTAATCTTTCCAGTTTTTTCAGAAGGAAAGATGTAAGACACAGCACAATTTTGGTAGGAAGACTACTTTGATCTCTCTTCAGTTACTATAAATATTTAAAGGCTATACAAGCCTTTCAGATTAGTAGTATGCTCTTCGGGATGCCACTGTTGTAGTGCTAGGAAGATTCTATTCAATCCTGCATATTTAAAGGACTAAAAGCTTCATAGCTTGACTTAATCCATATTTACGACTCCCCGTTTCTGGATTGTAGGTGTGCTGTATTTTTCACACCATTCATAGTCCAAGTAATTCTATGTCAGTCATATTTGTGTCTCTTAGTGCTTTGGTTAGACACTTTGTGTACTTGTTATATCTGTTTTAGGTGCAACAAGGCCTGGTGGTTTGTATATTAATTGAAAACACACATGGCACTGGTCTGCAAAGGATGGCTCACTGAGGTTGCCAGGTGCCAGGTGACCAGGTGTGTTGCTAGAGTTATGTCAATAATGGTTTGATACCTCAGACTTGCAAAAGTCGGTTCCATATCTCTGTTTATGATGTGTTACCTAACTTCTTTTTTAACCTCTTTTTTAACAGAAGATGGTGCACATTGCAAACTGCAGTGATGATGAGTTCCCAGTTCTTAGTGTCAGTGTTGCACTAGTTCTGATAGTTCCTTTGCAGGAATTTAAACTTCACTTGGCATGTACACTGAGGCTAAGAATGAGATCTCTAGTACAGGTATTGTTAAGCATGGTTGTCGGAATGATTTTAGGCATGAAAATGGAGGTTAGTGGGTTGTCAACAGTAGTGTCTACCAGTATACCTTCAATGTTGTTCACACTACATATCTTATTCTCATCCAGGGCTTCAGGATTTGGGTGACTGTGGTTTAAATAAAAAAATGAATATTTTTATGTTATATGAAACTACATGAAGTTGATGGAGCTAAGAACTATGCCAGACATCATCTTCGTCACTGGTATGTCCCTACCAGCAGCAATAAATCTGTCTCTGCCCTGCTAAAACAATGTTCGGGAGCTGGGGTGGATGCGGTAGGCTCCGAGGTCGAAGGGGTCCTCTCTGCGGCCTCCTTTGTCCATACCAGTTTTTTGGCCGTGTCCTCATCAGTTGTGAAGAAGCGGATGTATCCGCTGCCTGACATATGGGCAACACATCGGTCTCTTCTCATGATATCTCTATCTATCTCATTCTAGTTTTCGGGGATTCTCTCTTCACAGCACATTGCAAGTACCCCCTCCGTAAGGAAGGGTCACCCGGAAGAAGATGTAGGTAGCGAACCTGAAGAAGGACTGGACAGTACATACTTTCTCAAGCTGCTCTGCCTGCGCTTGCAAGAGGACCCTCTGCGGGATGGTGGTAATCGCTACTCTCAGATGCGATTGAGCAGTATCTACGTTGCACATCGTTCGCTTTGGTCTGGCGGCGATTTTCGCGGGTTTGGGGTCTTATGGATTGGATTGGATGCGGGATTGTGTATGTGTGTGTCTTAGAGTCTATGATGGTCTCTGGTTAGTTGCGACCCTTTTTGCAAGGGCGCTTGTAAGAGACTACAGTCCACTGTCGTTTCCCCCAGTGGTTTCCAGGCTTCAGCATGGTTTTGAGCACAACGTAGAATACGCGGGGTAAACCGAGCTGGACTTGGTATCCTCTCTTGGATTCTCCATTAAAAGTGGTATCCTGGGGTAATTCATTTTTATATTGCGCTGCCATTTCTTTAGAAAGAAGTGGGCAGAAAATGATTTTATTAAATATAATATATTACCTGCTTGATACTAACAGAGATGGTCTTGCTTTGGAAAATACACGAATTACTTTATGTATCCTTTATCTGAAATAGTATATTTGTTCTATACTTCAACGCAATCAAGCACCAATCACCAATCGGCCGGTTGGGATTGGAGTTATAGTAAATGTTGAACTAAATGACACAAACAATGACACCAAACAAATCACACTTAAATGTCACAAAATGATATGACAAGACATAACAAAATAAAAAATAAATGTTTGGCAGAATTGTCGACAACGGTACAGTTTGCCATACTCAAAAAAAAAAAAGTAAGCAGAGATATTCTTATTAATCTGATCAACGAACGGAAAATTTAATAAAAATTCTGAGGATTCATAAAAATGTATACATTTAAGATACAATGTCAGATATATTACATGCCTGAAAACAAAAAGTCAGAATTTTTTTAATTTAAGGTGTTCTTAAATTGTTTAGGTTCATTTCGTTTCAAAAACAATTTTCAATTTGTACGAATTGAAATAAATTATGACAAGTGAACCAAAGATTAAAAACTTTGCCAAAATAAAAATTTTCCTTGTTATAGGAACAACTGTGTGTAGTTTATAAATCAGTTCACCAGGAGTTAATCATAAAAAAACCCGAGACAATTGATTTGATGGCATTGATGATTTCACTAAAGTCACTTTGAAACAGCTATAACCCAGAGCCGTAAAACCTAGTGGAAATAAAACAACTGAAAGCAACACTGCAACAAAACTGTCAAAACTCACAAGCAAAATAAAAGTTCTGTCTTCATTAGACTGAATTACAGTCGACGTTAGTCTGTGTATTTTGAGATTATAATTTATAATATTACTGGATTAGATCGACATACCGCGGTGTTATTTTTTAAATCGTGGCAATGATTTACAAAAGTTTAGTAGAAAAACAGCAATGAATAAATAATTTAACCGACAATACAGCATTGCTTTCAAAACTATGTAAAAACAAGAGGTTGAATTCAAAAAGTGCTTACTTGTGATATTTGATATTCTGTTCTGAAGATGGATAACATAAATCTAGTAAGTGGCATATCGATAAGTAGTATTAGAAGTATCCTACTAATATTATAAACGCGAAAGTTTGTATGGATGGATGTTTGTTACTCTTTCACGTAAAAACTACGAAACGGATTTGGATGAAACTTCACAGTAATATAGCTATAGAATAACACATACGTTACTATTAACCGCGATGACCGACATATAAGCGGGCGGAGCCGTGGGCATAAACTAGTACATTATACAACCCCACGAAATATACCAGGCATAGTTTATCTAAGGAATTTATATAGTAGTTTGTTTATATTTATTAAGTTCTATTATATTATTTCCCTTTTCACACAAGTAGGATTGCTTAACAGTGCTTTGTTCTCCTTTTAAGTTGGATTTGTGTTGAAAACCTAGTAGAAAGCCAAAACAGAATGAACAAACACTAAATAGAGCCACAAATTCAGGCTCTGTTTAGTTTTTAAGTGATTAATGTTGAAAGAAAGATTTATAGAATACTATTTTTTGCACACTTCTGTTGTAAATTTTAGTTGGAGGTATTTTGGTGGCTTAAAAAACATCCAATGGTAAGATTGTGTAGCTACAATGTTACCACATGGTCATTGTGGAGACATATAGCCGTAACCCTCTCCTGAACCCAGCAGTAGAACATTATGAGTTGTTAATGAAGTTTTGCCCAGTGCTCCTTCTAAGTGTGTGTTGGTAATTATAGTATAAAAAGCCTAACTTATTCCGAACTTTCTTTTGATGAAAAAAAAAATCTTGGGTGTATGGGCGGCGGAAATTGTGGTGGCTTTCCTTTAACAAAAACTGCATGTGCGACTGCAGGGAGCTCATACAGACTGTATCTAAGTGAATGGACTATACATTTATGTAATGGGGAAGTGTTAATTAAGCATAACAATATTTATTTAAAATTTGTGCATAATTTACATTATTAAAAGCAAGTGTTTCTGCACATTTGTTTATTTCTTTTTGCTCTATATATTTAATATAACTTTTGCCATAGTTATTATGAAGTACTTCAAACTGCATAAATGGCATAGTGGTTTAAATGGTGACCTTGCTTGGCACAACACTTTGTCATCATCGTCATCAACCTATCGCAATCCACTGCTGGACATAGGCCTCTTCAATGTCACTCCACTTAGTTTGATGTACCGGTTCTCGCATCCAGTTCCTTCTATGCAGCCGTCTTGCGCAAATCATCAGTCCATCTGGCCTGTGGACGTCCTACACTATGTTTGCCGAGATGTGGTCTCCACTCAAGGACTTGTTTACCCCAATGGTTATCGGTTCTATGCCAATTGGGACCAGCCCACTGCTACTTCAGCTTGCTAATCCTGTGGGATATATCGATGACCCTAGTTCTTTGTTGGATCACCTCGTTTTTGATGCAGTGCCTTAGAGAAACGCTGAGCAAAGCCCTCTCCATAACACACTGAGCGACTTTAAACTTATGGACCAGTTGTACAGTAAGTATCCATGTGTCGGCTCCGTATGGCATAGCGGGTAGGACGCACGCCTTGAAGACTTTCGTGAGTAGGCTTTCCATCAGCCAGAGTAGTCATTTTAACAGGGCCAAAAATAAAAAAAAAACATTGAGGGGTCATTTATATAAAAAAAAAGGTGCTTGTAATCATTTTGAAATAGTACATGAATGTTTGTGCTGCCCATGACATTCTGAATTGTCAGTCATTTTCTCGGTAATAAAATAAATATCAAACTTATATTATTTGCTTGTTTCACATATGTAATACATTAATGTTTCAGGGTCAAGAGCTGAGGGTCGAAGTAGAAAAATTGGGCTTCCACATATGTCCTGTAAAATCCTGCTCAAAACCTTTCCTAGATGCTAGTTATCTGGCCGACCATGCTAAACACCATGATAAGGTGTTTTATGATCATGTAAGTAAATATAATCTATTTACCTCCATATACCTACACCGCCATATACAACACAGCTCACACCGCCATCTAATAAATTACATAGATTATTAAATTAAAATTTGTAAGGAAATTTATTACCATTTTTTTGTCTATATATGTAATCATGACATATGATTCATGGGGCTTTCACATAGGAACAAAGGTTTGAATTCTTTATGCGAACAGTATACGTAAAGGAGATTTCTAACATTAATGTTTTCGGTCATCTGACACACAACGTCATCTAGCCCTAAACTAACAACTTTATTGTAATACATGTCTATGACAAATAGAAAACACCCAAGCTCCAAAACAAATATTTGCAGATCATCCAAACATTTGATCCAATCCGAAATATTTCCTTGATGAGAAATGTTTCGTTGTTGATCTTCATATGTCTGCCCTTATCTCAATTTTATTTGGAGTCAGCGCAGCACTCGTCATTTCACTGTTAACTTTCTAGCAATATCTTCCACACAATCCAATCATCCACTTTGTCTATGGTCTTCCTATTCTCTTGTACCCTTAAACTCACACATGATAAACGCAAAATTGATGAAAGCAGTCTCTGAGAGGGTTTACATATTCTGTATTGAGCAAAATTTGAGCTCAATCAGTGAAAAAGTTTTTGAGTTTCTAAGCTTACATATTTTTTTATGCGTACTACAGCGTGGTGACCCACACTAAAGCAGCCTATTGATGCTTCTGTGTCATTGGCCCCCAGTCTCGCATTCACCAACGAAACACGACATAACGATAGCTGTCATTGGTCCTCTGCGACAGGGTAGTACCACCCCGGTCGAGCAGCACCGTTCATGCTTAAACCAGCATGACTCTACAACCTTGAAATAATAAATTATTTTAAAGATTTTATATACATATTAAAGATTAATTTATTTTTCAGATGGCCAGTGCATTTGTGGAAATAGAACGGGCGAAAATATTTGAATGTGACAGTTGCAACAAATGCTTCTTAAGTAAAAATAAGTTTTATTTACATAAGCTAAAACATATAAGTCTATCTTAGTAAGTACAATTGGCCTCCAGCACAGTTTCACCCACACTCAAATATAAAGTTTAATGCTTATTTCTTTATCAATGAAGTGCTTGAACAAAATAATAATTATAATATTCATTTTCAGTATAAACTTAAACAGAAATATAAAAATCAAAGGAAATGGCAAAGTTAAAAAGTATAAGTGCTCTGAATGTGAATACGCGTTTGTAGCCAAGAGTACTCTAGAAGCCCATTCTATTTGCCATCAACCATTTCCCCACGTCTGTCATTGTGGGATTGGCTACTACCAGCTAGAAGACCTAAAGAGTCATAAAAAACTTGTGCACCCTGTACAGAAGTCAGAAAAGTTAAAAGCAGTAAATAACGACATACCTAAGTTATTTAATAGTAAGTCTAAGAAGCAAGAGCCTGTTCCTAAATTGAAAGCTGAGCTAAAATTTCGTCAAGCTCATCAAGCAGTTGCACTTCCAAAAGTAAATTTTAAACGGACCATAAGCGGCAGATACCAGTGCCCACATTGTATGAACGACTTTGCCTCTAAAGTTGGTGCTCAGATCCATTACCGCTCCATACACAAAGGTGAACGGCCACACATCTGTCAAATATGCGGCAAAGGTTTTACTCAGTCTTCTGTGCTTAAAAATCATTATCTTATCCATACTGGATCTAGAGACTATGCATGTCGTTATTGTCAAAAAGCATTTCGGACTTTTCATACTCGAGAACTCCATGAACGAATTCATACTGGAGTGAAACCATATCAATGTACTTACTGTAAGAAAGCTTTCAGCGACCCAAGTGCCTTCCAACGTCACATACGAATACATACTGGAGACAAAAAATATGTATGTGCTCATTGTCCTAAGACCTTTACCGATAGCAGTGCCCTGTATGTTCATAGAAAAAGACACCGGCATGAAAGGAATCATACTTGTGGGAATTGTGACAAAAAATTCTACACCAAGTCTGACGCACGGCTACACTACAAGACTGTACACAAACCTGAATTGAATTTCCAATGCGATTACTGCAAAAAAAGTTTTTCAACCAAAATGTATTTATCATCCCATATAAAATTAAGACATTCTAGCAACAACAAGACCTACAATTGTAATTTGTGTTTAAAAATATTTAAACAAGAAGAGTATCTACAAGTACATATGAAAAGTATTCATGGGGGTCAAAGAAACCACACTTGTAAAGTTTGTTTCAAGCAATTTTTCCATAAATATAGGCTTGAGGAACATATGGTTTTGCATTCGGGTGTAAAAAAATTTGAATGTGATTATTGTTCTAAAAGATTTTATATAAAATCGCATATAAGTTGTCATATAATTCGAAAACACTTGAATAATGTGAAGTGTGAAATGTGTAAACGAATGTTTATATCTAAGTTTGACTTTGAACAACATAAATTGAAAATCAGCGATTGTTGTGATATATGTGGACAGACATTCTTCTGTAAAGGTGAGAAGTTAGTTCACCATAACAATGAGCATATCCTCCCTAAAAAAATAAGTAGTTATGAATGTGATCATTGTGGCAGCATATTTTCAAAACGCTATCAGATAATAAAACATATACTCGAGGCGCACAGCACACCAAAATTTGTATGTGATTATTGTGGAAAGCGTTTTGCACTAAAGGATGCAATCAGATCTCATATGCGGAAACATTTAGATTTTTTAAGTTGTAATATTTGTTGTAAACACTTTTATTCAACATCAGAGTTTTATAATCATAAAAGAGTGGGATGTACTGTGGAAAGACATTCTTGTGAGATATGCGATAAGTCGTTCACAAAGTTGAGCAGTTTGCGAAAACATCTATCCATACACATGGAAAATCGTGAAAAATATAAGTGTCCAATATGCCCTACAGAGCTTTATTCCAAAGCCTCTGTAATTAGACATATTAAGATGATGCATAATAAGAAGAAATTAAAGAATAAAAGAAGGTCCGGTAATCACTGATAGCAAGGTCTTTATAGTCTGGAACTTTATTCAAAAGTTTTAGACTATAGAATTTCTAACATATAGTTAGAGACTCTATAGTGTATAACTTCGAAAAGTCATTAAGCTTAAATAATATTTTTTTCTTTTATATCATATGGTTGTATATTATATTATTTTATATCATTGTTATCACTGCTTAGTCTTTTCTGATTGTGACAGGTCAACACTAACCCTGGAATCCTGTATTTTTGTACCAGTTTTGTACTGTTTTGTACGTTTTGTAATTTGCAAAGGGATTAAAGAAGATAAATTTCACGGGTTTCAAAATAATTTAAATTTGGTTTTTGTGCAGTGTGTCTAAATTTGAACTCAACCCGTCCAGAGCTTCGAAGTTTTGAAGCATTCACAAACAATTAGACGTTAATAAAATTAAAATACTAGCTGACCCACGCAAAATCATCTGCGTCTTTTTTCAATCGTGCTAAACTCCTATTGGTCTAACCGTCATGTTAGCTACTCTGTCTTAGCACGCCAATAAAACATATATTTAAAAAAACGTGAATATCGATAAGAGTTTCGGAGTTCACCGTGACCATAAACGTGACACGATAATTATATATAATCTATTAAAAGTAGATTTTTCTACAAAGGAGGCAGAGGGGTAGAAAGATGATCATTGTCGAATGCCTACCACTGTAGATTCAGACGAGTACTACTTTACTTTACCTTTTACCCTAAGTTACTCCTTATTACATCAGCTATCTGCCTGTGAAAGTCCTGTCAAAATAGTTTAGTTCTGATGATCATGGCGGCGTACAATACCAAACAAATATGGGTATCAAATAAAAGGGATTACATAAATGTTTTCTTTATTAACAAGTAATAATACTTAGTTATTAAAAAACTTTTTAAATTAATCATTTCTTCATTGGCAACCCCACCGATTTTAAAATGGAATAAAAATAATTATGATTTAATTAAGAAAAAGTGTTGAATAATTAACTAACTAATTTTATTGACTAGTGAGATTATTAAAGTTCTGTTGGCGATGATACGTATGTACTCAGAAATTTATATGTTAATCACAGTTCATATTAATTAAATACATATTATATTAATAAAGTAAGCATGACATAGCACAGAATGTGCTTATTTTGGGATCAAATGACTGTGAGGTGGTTGAATTATTATTGTTATATTATTCAATTATTGCTTGATTGTCTATCATAACAATTGGTTCTTTTGATGGACAAACTAATAAGTATAAAACTATGTTACTTCTTTATCAAATAATAATAAATTATAAGAAAAAATATTGAAATGTTAACTAATTTCTATATTATTTAATGATTTACCATCTAGTTAGCAAAGATAAAATTTAGTAAGTAAGTTTTAAATATTTACAGCCTTACTCATAAACGTTATTCAACTTTAAGCAAAGGTTCTGTGTTGTTTTCAACTTCACACAAATGTTATGATAAATATTTTCGGACATCTAACACACAATACCGTTAGTCCGAAACTAAGCAGATGTATTGTGGGTCCTAGAGAGCTGTTATAATTACATATATAATATTTTTTTTTGTAAATAAATATATATCACACATAAAAAACAAACAAATAATAAATTTAGTTTGTGAATAAGGTCGTTAATGTTTAAGTAATACAAAGATAGTTCAAATAATACTTATTTTTTTTGAAATCGTTATAATGTCTAACATGTTATATAATCAATATGGTTTGCATCCCATAGATTTTTATTTCCAAAGAAATTGTGATGTGATTCTCGAAAGACTTGATTGTATTAATAATAGTATTAGGGCCAGTTTCTTCAGTTCCTGATATAGTTTCAGATAGTTATCCCCATTTAACTGGTAAATGTTATATATAATTTGACATATGTATATGTCTCTATCCAAGACTTGTGAAACCGAAATCTGGAGTTATCTTACAGGTAACTGTTTAGATAACGTTGTAGTTACTCGTATCTGGAGCTTTACCAGAGGTGGTGAAACTTGCTCTAATTATTTGATTTGACTGAATATTTATTGTGTTGTTGATATTTTCAATTATTTTATTGACTTAATATTTATGTAACCAAGTCAGCGCAGGGGGGGCAAAAGAAAAAAGTATTGCGAAAGGGTTTAGTGTGAGTTTATTTCTCATGGAACTTGATGTTAAAAGAACTCACACTGGGCACCCAAAAAAATGTAACTGTCAAGAAATCGGCTCCAATATTTTTTTTTTTTTATGGGATGGACGTGGTTATCGGAGACCCAAATTGATTTTAACTAGACCCAGAGGCAGCAAGGAAAGCTTGTCTACATTTTATGGTATGCATAGAATTGTCCTATTATGCAAAGACTGTAAAATCGTTTCCCCCATTACCTTTAATTATGAATAAGATAACATTAAATAGCCATTCTATATTTATACTATACGTTGATCAGAGTCCCAAGAATGTTAGGCTCATTTATTCACATTATTTTTTTGTGTTAAGTAACTTTTAAGTATGTATATTTATAATTCGCATGTACTGCCGATACTGTCTTTATCTTTCAATTATAATTCTTATATTATGAATAATTAGAAGACTTTAATTTTTTTTTGTATTAAATAAAGATTGTTTGATTTGAATACTTTCTCTGTCCTTAATTTCTTAAATTAATTAATTTTTCTTAATTTTGTTGCTATTAATTTCTCTGTCCTTTTTTATTAAAAAATGACCCCCGCGTAGTGGATTTATTCCGACGAACGATTTTACAAATATCCGTGAAATAGACACAAAGAACACTTAGACTCAGAATAACTACTTCGTGGATCACACAAACTAGTATTATCTCATGTGGGGTTTGAACCCATAACATTATAACACCACACCCTCATCGCAGTAGAAAGCTACTTGAGAACCGCTCAAACCACCAAGTTATCCCGGCTGTCAAAGTTTTAAAAGGATTTCAATGCAGTCAAGATTTAAGATGGAATATATTTGGCTTTGAAAAAAGTGTCACAGATTTGAATGACAGATATATAATTTAAATGATTCTTAGGTACGAAAATTAAGACGGCCAGGCCCGGGACCGGCAAGGTACCCCAGACGACTCGACGAATGATGTCCATCTTCCATCAGCGTGAGCCTGGGGGTGACAGATGTGGTCATTTGTCGCCCTAGAAGAAGCAGNGACGAACGTTTTTACAAATATCCGTGAAATAGACACAAAGAACACTTAGACTCAGAATAACTACTTCGTGGATCACACAAACTAGTATTATCTCATGTGGGGTTTGAACCCATAACATTATAACACCACACCCTCATCGCAGTAGAAAGCTACTTGAGAACCGCTTAAACCACCAAGTTATCCCGGCTGTCAAAGTTTTAAAAGGATTTCAATGCAGTCAAGATTTAAGATGGAATATATTTAGCTTTGAAAAAAGTGTCACAGATTTGAATGACAGATTTATAATTTAAATGATTCTTACGACTCGACGAATGATGTCCATCTTCCATCAGCGTGAGCCTGGGGGTGACAGATGTGGTCATTTGTCGCCCTAGAAGAAGCAGGTTCGGGTGCGGGGTGCGCGCTCCGCAGCGCTCGCGCCCCATCTATTGGGGCAGCAACGGAAACATCGGGGCTTCCACATAGGAAGGGGCCATCTAGAAACCGTAGGTGGCCCGAGGTACGTCGGGTTCCCAGGGTTTTGCTTTCAAGGGTGCACCTGGTTCCCCGGATCCTAGTACTCGAGACAGCGTGCGGTTTTAGTCGGTTTGAGTCCGACATTATGACAATATAATCTGTTCTGTAATCTTTTATTTTAATTTCTTTATGATTGAAATTCGCTTAACGGTAAGTATGCCATTCCAAATGAAAAAAGAAAAATTCTAATTCGGCTTGTAAATGAGAAAGTTTCGATGTAAGAAGAGCTGTGTGCATGGGTGTACCCAGATTGTGGGCCAGAGATGGGGGGAGCGGGCTTATCAAATTTTTTAAAAGCACCTAGCAAATAAATGAACATAAAAAGGATTTTTTAAACATTATTTCTTCAGGAAAACGGTATAAGACGTAATGAATTTTCAGTAAGTATAAGCATCATTTCTCACAGGGTAGTTTTAGTATATTATTGGCTAATTTAGGTTGTCCAAAGGCTTAAAGGTAATAATGTATAGATTAAAAAACCCCACCAAAAAACACATTTAAAATTATATATAATAAAAATCGTTATATTTCAGCCATATATATTGGCTATTATCATTCATATTAAAAATTCAAATATCATACACAAGAACATCTCTTCATTTATGAAAAAACCTTATAAAATTCGTTCCTTTTGAAATTATCGCGAATAGACAGACAGAAGCCGTGGAGGATTTTGTTTTATAATATGTAGTGATAAGGTCTAAAAAAATCGCATCCCACTAATTTACCCTCCAAGAGGGGAAAACTGGGTTTCGGGATAGGGATGTTGGGAACTCATATCTTCTCGGTACACGATGAGGCTCAACTAGATTTAGTAATGTTGTTGTGTCGGCAAAGGGTCGAGGCGGCCACCGACTGGTTCGCCGGTAGCTGAGAACGGCATTTTTTGCTTGCTGCGTTGCTAGCTTGTAAATAAAACGGACACGCTACACGACTTTTTTCAATTTGTATATTGTACTGCTAATGGTAAAAGTTCTTTTTCTTAACTTTTATAAAAAAAAAGATAGTCGGAAAGTAAACAAAAAATGCAGGGGGGAGGGCAGCTGGCTGGGTACGCCCATAGCTGTGTGAAAAGCACAGCGATTGATGAATGTGGACGAAGCAAAAGAGGTGTATCAGGACCGTAGTAAATGGAGATCAATTGCCTCTACCAGAGGGGTCTCTGGGAAATAGGCGAGAGTCGAGACGTTATTCATATAAATTATAATTCTTTTCTTTTATTTTTTAGCCTAGATAATAGTAATATAATAATAATATCTTCATTTATTTCTCGCAAAAACAAGACAATGAATAGAACATAACGAAAATATAGTACATTTGCAGTCTAGTGTATGCAAGGAGCTGGCGTATCTTTTAGGTATAGACCTGTATTACAGGTCACCAGTAATTCACCCTACGGTAAAGAATTAACATTTGACTTAAACATTGGGATACAGTAGTACGTAAACGAAAGTTTATATCTAGTTGATAAGGAGACAGTACTATATATACATTTTGATTATTTTCTTGCTAGATGTACGCTTTAAAAACATATTTTTATTCCATTTTTGCTATTTTGGCTACGGGACCATAAAAAACGAGTGTAAGTTAGTGTAGATAGTGGGGCAAGCTTGTCCCATCTTTCATCATCGTGGGTACACCCTTGGGCCAAACTTGAAAAAAGTAATTTGAACCTGGCTTAAGTCATGTGTATGTAACGAATCTTTGAACGATATTTTAACCACTTTCAAAGACTAGATTAATTTGAAATTTTGCATCCTTGTTTAGTACCGATGGTAATACAATAGTTTAATAACTTTGTCGATTAATCTTGTAATTCTGATCTGAATTAACGACTTTTTCCACTTATAAACAGTCTTGTGCCGCGTACTAAGGCGTATGTAGGTACTAAAGTATATATGTGAATTACTTTTTCAGGTTTTCATAGTTAATTAATTAAAATTATTTACTAGACGAAATACAAAATAACTTGAAAATAATTGCCTTCAAAACCATTCGTTTGCAGAGTTTAAGTTGTAAGTTATATTTCTCTGAAAACACGAAACAGTACTCAATATACAAAATTAAACAGATTTATAATATCCGATATCGGTAAGCACAACATACATCTTCAATCTATTCACGTTGTCTCGTAATCAGTAAAATCAATAAGTTAAAGTTTGGTAGCGAGTAACGCGCCGCAGCGCCGCGCCGGCCGCGCCGCTCGATACGTACGGCGCGCGCGTACCGTGCGGCACAGGCCATCCTCTCCCCGGCCACTGGCTTATATCTTACTGACTGACTCACAGCCTGACATTGTACACTAAACACTCTTAAAATTTCTTAAAATTTATTTAACGAACTCAGTTACAATCAAACAAAATTTTGTTATGTTTTTGTGACGAAAAAAAACGTGTGCGTGTTTTTGTTTAGTTGTTGCTGTTCCCAGGACCAAAACTGTTATCAAGTTAATAAGTAGATACTGTGGTTCAAGGATTAATAACTTAATAATATAACTGTAAATAAAGTTTTAATACGATTGATACAATAACAATTTATCGACTTTAGAATTTTGTACATTAGTACCAATAACTTTATACCTAAGTTTAAGTGAGCACAGGTATACTTATTTTCGGCCTCTGAAGAAAACTTAAAAAGAAAAAATGAACGAGATTGATTTAATCAGAGAAGTGGAAAAACATCCAATTTTATACGACAAGTCTGTAAGTGGTTTTAATAAGACGAAACTAAGAGATGACGCTTGGAAGGAAGTNCAGAATGCGCTTGCCAGACTAAAAATTCAACAAGTTTTGTTAGAAGCCGAATTCGGTTCACAAATGGAGTTACCATATGTCACGCCGGCTAGTGATTGTGGATTTGAGCCTGCAGAATAAGGGCTTGTTTGCGTTAGTCAAATTTAACGTAATCTCTCATCATCATCATCATCAACAACAACCCACAATGTCCCACTGCTGGGCTTGGGTCTCCTCTCAGGAGAGGGTTGTCCTCACGCCCCCCGTCGTCTTCGTCTCCGCCCCGGGCTGGGCGTAATTTGTTACGCCGATGACACGTTGGTCACAGCCCGGGGGGCGAATTTCCAGGAGGCGGCGTGCCTGGCCACCAGGGGAGTTTCTCTGGTGGTCGGGCGCATCGAGGTGCTGGGCTTGCGGGTGGCCCTGGATAAGACGGAGGCCCTGTTATTTCATGGGCCTCGTCGCGGGCCACCCCCCGGCGCCTCAATAGCTGTCAACTCGGTCCTCGTACCGGTTCGGGCCCAGATGAGGTATCTGGGCCTGATCCTCGACGGTAGGTGGCTCTTCGACGAGCACTTCCGACAGCTTGCTCCCAAGCTGGTCGACACTGCCTCCGCCCTAGGGCGACTTTTGCCCAATCTGGGTGGAGCCAGTGTCGC
>PKRV01000669.1:555873-582778 GCA_003709505.1 Hyphantria cunea | reverse complement strand
TTCTTTTATTAATATTAACCGCTTGTATTGTACATACAGCAACACTATTATGTATTCAATATAACAATGGATTTAGGGTACAATGTGTGCATGTATTTTGGGGTTACCATGGAGTTGTAACGCGTCAGGCATGTTCGCGGAAGCTCAGCTCGACGGGTTTGCCGTTATAATGTGGAAACATTACGCTGCCATGCTGGCGCGCATGCGTTCCTTCTCCAACAGCATTCTGAACTTTTTCAGATAGGCGGGACTCTCCCCTCATGTTTAGTTAAAATCAAATTATATCCTCACAAACTGACATACATATGTTTATTACTAACACTAGGTTAAATCAATCAAATCAAAGAGCTGTTGCTGTTGATGATGGCGATCGTAAAGTACATTTTTGTCGAGCAGTACATTATGATCAATATTTAACTTTATTTATTTGTGTGACAGTTGATTTTTTATTTGCACCTGTTTTAAAATTTACATGTCCTTCGATTCACAGAGTCAGAGTGCAAGAAACGTTGGCGCTCTCTCCGTGACTCGTTCATTAAGCTGCAACGCACTCACGGGGGTCGCACCAGGTGGCCTTACCATCAAGCAATGAGGTTCCTACTGCCGCACATTGAGCCCAAAGACAATATGTAAGTTTTAAGGTCTTTACCTTTTACATAAAGAATTAGGAACCTAATATACTATATCTTGTTAAAAGTCTGAAAATGTTAGTCTATAACATTATCTACATAAAATCTAATTACATTAATGGTTTTTTCCAGATGTAAAAAGGAGGCTGAAGAATCAGACGGGGAAGAAGAAGTACGTCAGCGGGCTCCGCAATCTTCTTTACCCGACCTATCAACCTTCAACAGCCAAGATACAAAATACGATGATGACGACGACGATGACGATGATTCGCAACCATCACCGAAAAAAGCGCGCCAAAACTCAACTACAGATGACGAAACTCCTTGTCACTGCACTAGAACAGATCCCGACGAACTATTCCTCCTTAGCTGTGCCTCAGCACTAAAACGATTGAACTCTAAACAGAATGCACTTGCCAGACTAAAAATTCAACAAGTTTTGTTAGAAGCCGAATTCGGTTCACAAATGGAGTTACCATATGTCACGCCGGCTAGTGATTGTGGATTTGAGCCTGCAGAATAAGGGCTTGTTTGCGTTAGTCAAATTTAAAGTAATCTCTCATCATCATCATCAACAACAACCCACAATGTCCCACTGCTGGGCTTGGGTCTCCTCTCAGGAGAGGGTTGTCCTCACGCTGGCCGAGTGCGGGTTGAGAACTGGCAAGACAACCCTGTGGCTACGTACGTAATCTTGTCGATGGATCGGAGGTCACGTTTAGCAGTCTGTCCTGGTTTTTATCTGAGGATAACATTCGTGAAGCTTAGTTGGGTCCACTGGGCGGCTTAAAAACATCCAACGACAAGATTACGCAGTCACAAAATAGTCTTGCCAGTCCCCAACCCGCACTGGGCCAGCGTGGGGACGTATGGCCTTAAACCCTTCCAAAGAAGAGACCCGAGCCCAGCAGTGGCACATTATGGGTTGATGATGACATAGCACTCAATTTCATCCTTTACTGTTAATTATTCTAAAGGTTCCGAGCAAGTCAAGCTTGCCTTCAACACTAGCTGCGGATTTTATGCAATTGAGGCGAATTTTCTTCTTCTTCGTATTCTAAATCAACAAATAGCTAATAAAATTATTATTTATAAATTACATTTCAATTGAAAATGAAATAACTGTTATTGTAGTTTAAATAAAATTATAAGTGCACTCTCCACACTAACGAAATTGTTTAGAGATATATATTTTCTATTGAATATAAAGTAGAAACAACACCTTCATATTACTTAATAATAATAATCATTTGAAAGATACTGTTTACGCAAATGACCACCATTGAATAATAAAAAAACTCGCACCATTTTTCAAAATTTAGACCATTGATCACGATAAAAAATACACCAAGTAGATAGTTTTTTAAATAAGTAATTAGAAGCAACGACCAGTAGGTAGGTATTAGGTAATTTAGCGATAAGGTCTTATTAGCTGTCACACTAGTATTAATTTAGTGTCGGTATCCATTAAATAGATTACACAATCTACCTCTACACAGGCAAGGCAAAATTAATTTATTTACCTTTATTTTTGTTTTCTGTACATAGTAAATAACTATAGACGAGTTTTATAGTATCAATAATTTTGAATTGGTAGTATCAATATTCCGCGGTATAGTTCATTCGCTTAGATACGGTCGCTTTGATCGGCCGTATCAGAATCAATGGAGCTGACTGCCGCGTACACCCAAAAGTACAATATGATTTGTCATGTACGCCGTAGCAGTGTAGTGATTGGTTGTGTTTGTTGACTCTACAAACGTGTAAACAGAAAATGTTATAATAAACGCTAGGAAGATGAGATGTTTTTATTTTTCATGTAATTTGTCTTTACTTGACTTGACATACACCGAACTTGTATGAATTGATATATTCGTATTTCATAACAATAACCACAATTACGTGCAGGTGTACCGACACTATCTAAACGAATGAACAGTACATCTTTTTTATCATATTTATCATCAAACCTTAGTTTTAGTTGCTAACTGCCATTTCTAATACAATTTTATTTTCTACTAACAAAAACTAATTAGGACTGCTAAAAAGTACAAATAAAATACTTAGACCACGGCTTAGACGACGATAAGTATGACATAATAATTTATTTTTATTAGCGTATTTGATATTTTATTACAACTATTGTGTGTGCGTAACATTTCTTTTATTTGTTTCAAAATAACTTCATAAAAACTACATAGATGTAATATTCGTTACCTACACATATTTAATAAATGAATTTAATATGCATGGTTTTATTTCATTTAAAAAGGAATAAATTGGCTGAAACCGAAATACCAGCGCTTGTGATTCCTACAAAAATATGTATAGGCAAAAATAGGTAGCTCTGAATTTACCTTAACAGCGGGTTATATATTGAGTCAAAATTTGAGCTCAATTGGTGCAGAATTTTATGAGCCTTTGGAGTGTACACAAACAAAAACATATTTAAATATAGCTAGAGTAGTTTGAAATTTAAGATATCGTGGTTTGTAACAGATTTTTTTGTTTTAGTCTGAATTGTTTTATTTATTAAGGTTTCTTTCTCGCTTATGTACCTACCTACTATTTAATTTTTACATCTGCGTAGTCCGAAGTATGAAAATATGCATTAAACCATTCATATAGAAAAAAATCATTCCCGACATATAAAAAATACCTCGGTAATCCTTCCAAACTCAAAAAAAAATACATTGTAAAATATCCACCTTTAAAAAGTAGCAAGGTTCTTTCCATTCTTCCTGTCACTTTTAACTTAACCTGAACAATCCAACCTCTTTTTATACTAAAATTTATGTTTTTATAATTACTGATTACGATAGTTTCGTGTTATAATACACATAAGGCTTTGTTATCAGAACTTGCAGGTGATTAATCGTTATTGGTGCATTCACTTCAATGCATTCGATACCTTCGCATCATCTAATGAAACACTCACTTCGCGGCAGTCATAACTATCGTCTGACGTGTGCGTGAACATCTATATACGTCGCTGTAGGAGACAGTAATTAAACCATGTGGAAACTATCATTACCGCGTTATGTAATGCTATACCCCATACTTGACCTACTAGGAGCATATGCCTCTAAGTATGGCCAAGTATGCAACTCATCAATTTACTGTACCGGTGAACTCCTGCACTCAGTCCAGCTGGCAAAAATCTTTCCCGATTCCAAAACGTTTGTCGATTTGAAACTTTTGAACAGTGAAGAAGAAATATTTTCGTGTTTTATACGTCTCATGGCTATCACAGACAATAATCCAACCCGTGATCAACTCATGGCTTTTCTGGATCAACATTTCGAAGAAAAAGAAGAACTTCTTTATTGGCATCCTCCAGATTACCAATCTCATCCTCCTGTTCTAAATAAAATTAAGAATTTAAATATTTTGCTATTTGCAAAAGACATTATCAGTATGTGGCCCACGCTTGGTCGAAAAGTGTCAACGGATGTCGCTTGGAATTCTGAATACTACAGTTTCTTATACGTACCAAAAGGATTTATTATTTCCGGTGGTAGATTTAAGGAATTATACTACTGGGATTCCTACTGGATTGTTCGAGGTCTCATTATCAGCAACATGATGGAAACGGCAAAAGGAATGATTGAAAACTTTTTACACCTTGTAAAAAGATTTGGGTATGTACCAATTGGTAGCCGAATCTATTATCTAGGCAGAAGTCAACCACCGCTCCTGACGTGGATGGTGTATGATTACTTTGCTGCTACTGGTGACATAAAGTGGCTGAAAAATATTATTCCAGTAGTTGAAAGTGAGCTAACCTATTGGTTAGAGAACAATAAACTCGAAATGAAAGTTAAAGGAATTGAATACAAGCTTTTACGATATTCGTCCGTCTCGAAAGTCATGGGTCCCCGACCGGAGTCATATTATGAAGATTATATGAACGCGAAAAAGGTTCCTGAGAGCATACATGATGTGTTTTACACGCATATTACAAGTGCAGCTGAGAGTGGTTGGGATTTTTCATCTAGATGGGTCACGCATTCTGGAGACATGCAGTTCAACCCTACTGACGTAACTACTGCACAAATCCTTCCTGTTGACCTGAATTCTATTTTTGCTGGATCTTTAAAAAAGTTTGGTGAATTGAAAAGTAAACTCAAGTTAAGTGGAACAAAATGGTACCGCTTGGCAAAGGAATGGAGGTATGCAATAGATTTTTTTTTTTGGGATCCCGAAGACGGTGTTTGGTATGATTTCGATAGTCAAACGATGTCTAAACGAAAGAAATTCTATCTTAGCTGTGCAGCACCACTTTGGGCAGGAGCGGTAGAAGTTTACAACATAAAAGACCACGCCAAACGCTTTATAAGTTACTTACAGTCAACAGGTGTGCTACAATACAACGGTGGGGTCCCTGTGTCACTATGGAAAACAGGTGAGCAATGGGACTTTCCTAATGCCTGGCCACCTCTACAAAGTATCTTGATCGGTGCATTAGAAAACAGCAACTGTAGTCAAGGGAAGCGATTAGCAAGAAAACTAGCAAAAGTATGGTTTAGTGCAAATTATATAGGTTATAAGAAGTCACAGAAGATGTTTGAGAAGTACAGTTGCCTAAATCCGGGTGAACAGGGGCAGGGTGGGGATTATGAAGTACAAAATGGTTTTGGGTGGACAAATGGAGTTATATTAGAGTTAATTCAAAATTATGGCGATATGTTATATTAGTGGTGAGTTTGCTTGAGAGTTTTAATTACTGGGTATGTTGCAAAGTTTCAATATTACGTTAGCATTGCAATTAGGTAATGTATTTTTGTTCGATTCGATTGTACTTATTAGCTGAATATTTCAAACTGACAATATAATACAGACAATAGATGGGCTTTTCGCAGTAGCTCGGATATCTAGTGAAAATTGTTCATCGTATTGCCGAAGTATTTCTTTAGCGTTTATTTCATTGCGGGCAAATTTATTGCACCGTCTTTATTTATCAAAATGATTTTGACTGATAAAATTGTTAATTGTGTATTAATTTTGTTTATGGAATTGAAGCCAGTTGTGTCAAACTAAGGCTTATTGAGTGTTTTTATATAGATGTTATTCCACAACCTCTCCTCCACAAACGTCTCAACGGTCCACCGTTGAGACGTTTGTGGAGGAACAAAAGATCCTGGATATAACGCCAACGATTAAGGCCATTCATTTTAAAGAATTCAAGTCTGTTAATGTAGGGAGCTCTGTGGGATACACCAGATGATATGTATGCTAAGTGTCCCGTAAATGCTCTTTAAATGCCTTCAATTCGTTGCGATTGTATAGCATACGAGGGGCTCCAAATTATATATGCAAGCTACCAACGAAGGCTTCGTACCAAAGCCTTGTAAAAAAGCGTCTTTGCTTGTGTTAGTTGAAAAGTGTCGGTGCTCCTTTTAACAAATCCAGGTTAAAAGCAGGTTTAGATGCATTTATCATTATTTTATAATTGTTTCAAACTAAAAAACCATGTCCCAAAATAAACCTTTAAAGTTAATTTTAACCTACTATAATAAATTAAAATTAAAATTTAATTTTAGTTGAATCGTTTAAAGAAATACGATACGAGCTTTGTTTCGTTTGAATTCGATGTAAATAGTGTGTCTTTATATTGTTAAATTACAAGCCTTTGTTAGAAATACATTTGTTTTCATGTTTGTTCCTTTATTTATTTATTTATTTAACGTTTCATTTAAGGTACCTCACTTTATTCAAAGTAAAAGCCAGCTGAGGAATATTAAACGTTAACAAAACAGGTTGGTGAACCAATGGCGGAAATTCTTCAAAAACGGAGACCTCTCATTATATTTTTCACTATAATCACCACAATTTTTAACTATAGCTTTAATTATATCACAATTCGAAAAAAAATCAAGAATGTCTTTTTCGATTTTTATCTTACACAACCTCTTTTAAATTCCAATACCTCCTCCAGCCATTGGTCATTCTTCTTTCCCCTTCTTTGCCCATCGGGTTATCATATACTGTCCCAGGGAAACACATTCAATTTATAACTATATATTGTATTTATACAACTGATACAACACAACTTTCCTTATAATGAAATAAAGTCACTTCCGCTGTCGGTTTGCTTAGATCTTTTAAACTACCCAACGGATTTTAATGCAGTTTTTAGCAATAGATAAACTCAAAATGAAGGTTTATGTAAGTTATTTATTTATTTATTTAATACATCATGCACTTTAGGTGCATCTCACGCATATTATAGTAGAGTAGGGAATTTCTAAGAGTTACGAGCGAAGTTGGGCCAGGTTGCCAGTTACAGATAAATGACACCTAGACATAGAAGAAATGGCCGTACTTATAACACATATTGTTTATCCTGGTTGGGAATGAAACCACGCCCACGAGCAGTCACTAAACACCAGACTAACAGGCCTTTCAAAAATACTGTTTGTGATGATAGGATACCTAATTGGTCTAGCGGTTGATGTATGCGACTGCCAATCAAGAGGTCTCGGGTTTGAATCTCGGGTCGGGCCAAAAGTGTTAGTGTGTTTTTCTGATTATAGAAATACTTAATAACGACTCGGAATTTGGAAGTTGGCGTCTGAAGCCCCGTGCCTTGGAGAGCGCGTAAAGCTGTCGGTCGTGGCTGGTCCCCGGTCGTGTCGGTTAGCCATCCCATCGGGTTATGAGAGAGAGAGAACAGAGAGTGTACCTGTTTTTGCGCCCACACTAGTGCACTACAATATCTACTGCGTAGTTGGCTGGTCTCCGTTGAGACTGGCCGCCGTGGCCGAAATCGGCTAGCAGAACATCATCATCATCGATGTTAGGATAATCGTAAAACAATATGGCTCGAGAATCGGGTTGTAAGCTCTTGATCTAATTATAATTTGGGCAACTAATCAAAATAAACAATAAAAATAACATAATTCCATCTTTAATGGAGAGTGTAAGTTATCTTATTCCATAGATATTAAGCAACGCGGTTGATTGCATATTTGAGAATAAGTGCTGGATTTTATAGAGTTATATTGAAGCTCGTGACTCCGCCCACGTGTGTATCAGTAAAAAAAAGTGTATATAGTCTGTCCTTATCCAAGTTTCTGCATACATGATTAACAATGTAGCAGTTTAGCAGGTGCAGAAAAGTATAACATACATACATAGAGAGTTTTCTTCGCATTTATAATATTAGTAAGTGTAGAATGCGATGCGAAATATAAGATTATTGTATTTCATTATTTAAATACACCAAACAGACAAAAAACTTAATCAAGAGTTAGCTCAGAACCGTACTTCTGAAGTAGTTCTAGAGTATATGCATTCGTCCATCCAAAACCATATTGACTTGAATAATCAGTCCGACTTCCGTGCTCGCCCGTTATCAAACAATTGTAATTATCAAACATTCTTTTATATTTCTTGAATCCTGCGTACATGGCGCGTATCCAAAGCTGTATATGGTGTCTTGCTAAACGCTTCGCACCACTATAATCGCTATTCTCCAATGCACCTATCATCATGGCTTGAAGGGGTGGCCACACGTTAGGATAGTCATATTGCTCTCCTGTGTGCCATAGGGAAGTAGGTATTCCACCTGGAAATCTTAATGCACCACTTGATTCTAAGTATCGCACGAAATATCTAGCACGTTCTGGTACTAACCAAGGTTCTACAGCGCCTGCCCAAAGTGGTGCTGCACAACTTATATAGAAAAATTTCCTTCGCATCATTTGTCGACTGTCAAAGTCATACCAGACACCGGCATCGGAATCCCATAGAACATTATCAATAGCGTCTCTCCATTGCTCAGCCAGATTCCACCATTTCGTGGCACTTTGATGATGTCCAAGGAGGTCCCTGAGGTTACCAGCCTTTTGTAGTGCTGCAGCAAATATTGCGTTCAGGTCAACCGGCAGGATTTTTGTAGTGCTAACATCGGTAAGATTGAATTCGCCTTTTGCTGCAGAAGTCACCAGCCATCTAGACGAAAAGTCCCAGCCACTTTCCACAGCACTCTTGATTTGCATATAAAATAACTCACGTATGTTTTCGGGCACTTTTGAGCGTTCATGTAATCTTCGTTATAAGATTCTGGGCGAGGACCCTTGAAATATTTGTCTGATGCATATCGTAATAATGTGTATCCACTTCCCTTAAGTTCAACGGTTAGGGTTTTCTTTTTGAGCCAATACGTAAGTTCTGTTTCCACTGTTGCGATGTTTTGTTCCAGCCATGCTTTGTCTCCTGTTGCTGTAAAATAATCGTAAACCATCCAGGAAAGAAACGGGGGTTGACTTCTTCCCAGATAATAAATTCGAGTACCGCTAGGTACATATCCAAACTTTACGACGAGATACAAAAAATTTTCGATCATGCCCTTTACAGTTTTGATCATGTTACTCATAAGAAGACCTCGAATAATCCAATAGGAGTCCCAGTAGTACATTTCTTTGTAATTTTCACTTGGGACTATGAATCCTCTCGGAACATAAAGAAAACTATATAGCTTTGGATTTTTAAATACATCTTTGGATACTTTCCGTCCTAGCTTTGGCCAGATACTAATAAGGTCTTTGGCAAATTGCAAGAGATCAGGATTTTTTATTTGGCTTATAATTGGAGGAAAGGGTGTGAAATCTGTTGGACGCCAATAACGAAGCTCCTCTTTGTCTTCAAAATGTTTCTCGAGAAAGCCTCTAATCTGAACGCTGGTAGGGCTANTCAACACAGAAAAAGGAATTATCCAATTTCTTGCAGCCAATCGGAAGTTATGTACGTACATACATTTCTGTGATTAATTTTCATTTAGAAGATTAATAAAAATGAAAAAATAATTACAGAGTAGAATTTTATTCAACATTTTAAATTAAATTTCGCTATTAACATTTTTTTAATGTTTGTAAATATTTCCATATACCAGATAGACACGGTTTGGGAACATTTTCATGAATCAGTTATTTTAGTCAAAAAGTAATGCATAACCCAGAATATTCATTTATTGGAGTAAAATACATATTATAATTCAACTAGGAAGAAAGATTCGATATATTTTAAAACAAACACAAGCTTGCAATTCCATTACTATTGTTATTGAGAGACTATAAGTAGCATTGTATTGTCTATTAGTGTGCGTAAGAAACAATTTAAATAATGTTATTTCTTTATATATGTATAATTATTTCTAATTAGTTTGTAGGTACATGCTTACAACATGTGAGAGCCATGCTCCGGCAGACACGGGCGGATTGATCGGAGTGAAACAATGGTTTCTTATATAAACGGTTGTCGTGTAAAACATTCTTTTCGTAACTATTCAACTACTAAGGTTACCTAAAAAAGAAACTTTATTAGCTTTTAATTCTTGGAGGGGGTGAGACGAGGGGAATTGATCACTCGCAGGTCGGTTTAGCTGACCTGTCTCTTCGTTTGTCAAAAAAAATCATATATGTGAATAAAAAAGACATCTATGTGGTTTCGGTATTTCTTCTCAGGAAGAGTCTTAGGATGTGCCGAAGTACTAGTTTTTATATCCAACAAGTAAAAATATCTGTAAAAGATTTAATTACAAAAATAAGTATCATTTATGATTTTTAAACAACTTATGTAGTTTTACTGGTTAAGAAAAATTCAACTCCATTCCGTATCTTTGAAGTAGTTCAAGCATAAATCCGTTCGTCCATCCATAACCATACTGGACGGTGTACTCACCACTGCTGCCATGTTCCCCCACATTCGTACAATGATATCTGTCAAACATTTTATCCCATTTTTTATACCCTAAGTAGTTGGCACGAACCCAAATTTCTATTTGACGTTTTGCTAACCGTTTAGCCTCACTACAATCGCTATTCTCCAATGCACCGATCAACATGGCCTGCAGTGGTGGCCAGACATTGGGATAGTCCCATAATTCTTCTGTATGCCATAATGACGTAGGAACACCTCCAGGGAACTTCAGTACCCCGCTAGCGTGCAGGTATCTAACAAAATACCTGGCACGTTCTGGCGCTTGCCAAGGTTCAACAGCGCTTGCCCAAAGTGGTGCTGCGCAACTCATGTAGAAATGTTTTCTTCGTGCCATTGTTCGGGTATCAAAATCATACCAGATTCCATCTTCACGGTCCCACAAGACATTTTCAATTGCGTCTCTCCATTTTCCAGCTAAACTCCACCACTTTTGAGCTTGTTTAGTAAATCCCAGTTTATTTCGAAGATTACCCATTTTTTGCAAAGCCGCTGCAAATATAGAATTCAAGTCGACTGGGAGAATTTGCGAAGTGTTCACATCAGTAACGTTGAATTCAGATTTTGTACCAGCATTCATTAGCCATCTAGATGAAAAGTCCCACCCACTTTCCGATGTACTCTTCATTTGATCATAAAAAGTCTTGCGTAATCTGTCCGGTAGTTTTTGAGCGTTATCGTAATCATCATAATAAAATTCAGGGCGAGGACCTTGGCTATTTTTATCCGATACATATCTCAGTAACGTGTAATTGTATCCTTTAAGCTCAATTGGAAACGCCCTATTATCCAGCCAAAATTGAAGTTCTGCTTCAACAATTGCGATATTTTGTTTCAGCCATAGCTTGTCACCCGTGACAGTAATATAATCGGATACCATCCAAGTTAGAAACGGTGGATGAGTTCGTCCAAGGTAATAGATTCGAGTACCTTGCGGAATATATCCGTATTGTGTTACAAGGTACAAAAAATTTTCAATCATCCCTCTTGCGGTCATCGCCATATTACTGATTAGAAGACCACGAATAATCCAATATGAATCCCAGTAATATAACTCATCAGTTTTCCCTCCGGGAACTACGAAACCTTTTGGCACGTATAAAAAACTATATTGTTCAGGTTTCCGAGCTACATCCATTGCCACATTCCGACCAACCTTTGGCCAGATATTAATTATATCTTTTGCGAATTCCAAGAGATTGTGATTCTTAATCCCTTGGAGAACAGGCGGATTCGGATCAAAATCTGGAGGCCGCCAGTAACGAAGCTCATCTTTATCTTCAAAATGTTGTTCCAGAAAATTCGTTAACTGAACACTATTGGGTGCATTGTCTGTTTCTGCCATAAACGTGTCAAAACTTTTTACAATTGCTTCTTCAGACATTAAGAGCTTTAAATCAACGAAAGACTTGGAGTCAGGCAGAACTTTTGCCATCTGGAAAACGTGTAGAACTTCACCCGAACAGTAAATCAATGAGTTGCATACGGTTAGGTTTCTGGGGGCCAGTACTGTAGTACACGTACCCAGTTGGCATGAACAAAGGCACATCAACACGTACCAGAGTAAAGAAATCTTCACCATGGTGTTTTCACAGTCTCACATTAAATGGTGCGAGGTGGATACTATTCGTTGATTATATTGTGGTGTACTAGACGAAGGTTAGGAACGACTGTCGTGAAATTTGCTTGCTGCTGGTTAAACCATTATGTATTACCATTGAAAATATCGAACAATTGATCTATTTGAATAGTGAATGAAAGCAACCGCACACTGTTTTTTTATGAATAGAAATGCCTTCCTCTCCACAATGGGAACTTTTCTTAGATAGTGTTGGTGTGAACGCTGAACTGATTGATTTATAATAACTAGTTGAATAATTCAATCACTGCACATACTCATTATTTAGGTTCGTGTAGGTATATAAGACCATTTTAAAAGACGATTCTTTCTTTTTTCTTTCTTTTCAAAACAGACAACTCCCGCATTAGGAATATACATTCCTGTGTCACGGGGATCTTTACAAACATACATGAAACGGACACAAAGTACACCCAGACTTAGAACAACAATTTATGGATCACACAAAGTATTGTCCCATGTAGGATTTGGACCCACAACACTTGACGCAGTAGGAAGCGGTGTTGCGACTACTGAAACCACTAGGCCAACCGTATAGTCATTATAAATTCAATCATTAGAAAGAAATAGAGTCATTAGAAAGAAAATGAAAGGTAATATTTTATTATAGTTAAATATATACTTTACAGTTCGTCGAAGTTACGAAAATTCGAAAGCAAAATAGCCGTTATTTAAAGTCCGTTAAATCTACGTATGACTAAATGAAATTAGAAAAGAACGAGTATGATATAAATCAGACAAAATAAATCGATAGTCTCAGTGAGATTTAATGAACTAATTCTATATCTCATCATTCTTTGATGAACTAATTCTACCTCACGTCAAGCTTGGGAACTCTTTAGACTTCTGTGCTTCTGAAAGAAGCTACTTCTGGCTCACATAGCCAATCTTACATCGACGAATAAAGATTCGTTCCTGATTCTAAGTGCAAAAAAGGTGTCTATTTCACTATAAGTTGATCAAAGCATCATGGCATACAGCCATCCTTCGATACAAGTAAGCGGGCTTTCTCGGAATGGTTCCACAGCTCTACAGAAAATTGGACAAAACATTTTTTTCCTTACTCTTGCCCTCCCGCTGTTACTAGTGTAGAGAGCAGGGACTTTTGTATCTTGACTCGGAGGTGTCCTTGGGCGTCGGTATTCAATTAGCATCAAGTAACCCGTGTGCTGGGCAAGGTGGAAGAGAAGAGACGCACTGGACGAAGGAAAATATCGTGGATACGTAATATCCGGGAGTGGACCAGTATCACCTCCGTTGAGAAGCTGTTCCGCCTGGCCAATGACAAGGAGGAGTACAGGAAGCTGACGGCCAACCTTAAGGATTGGAGAGACACCCGGAGAAGAAGAGAAGCCGTGTGCTGGTTTGCGTTTCCAGAACTGGAGCATGTCGCAAGTCTCGGATTAGGAAGTGAGACTAATACCACAGTTGACCTAAGGCCTTCTACACATGGCCGGCTTGTTAGGCCGCTGACCATTATTTCAGCTATGAGTTTCCGGGCTCAATTACCTAATAAGTATGCGTTACATACCTGAGTGTCCAACCTTTCAATGAAGATGATGTTATAACATGAATAACCATGAGCACTCGTGTTTTTTTAATGTTGGTTTATTTTTTCTTTCCAGATAATAATAAAAAAATGTCGAGTTCTATTTATACAAATATTTTTAGTGTGCATATTCGCCTGTTATTTCCTTCTATTAATAAGGCGATGTTTTCTTAAGTGAAAAGGTAAACAAGCTAATTATTAAAAAATAAACTGAGCCCCAAATGGGTACTTTTATATTCAAATTCCAAGGAGATACATGACATAATAATATACTCGAAACACATAACTATTATTCTGTCGCAGTTTCGTAAGTTTCAGCTAAATATAATAATATAATCAGCTCTAAGAAAGATGTGCGGTTATATCACTTTGTCCTTTCTTTCCCAAACTAATATCCTAGACAAAAAAACAGTAGGTGTAAGAAGTAAAACTTTATAGTTATGTAAGTAATTACTTATTCGTATGCACGGCCGTGATGGTTGATTTTACACACATACGAAAGCTCCTCCTGAAACTAGCACAGTCGTAGAAACTTGAATATTTTCTCTGCAAAAATACAAATTCTGTTTAATGTACAGATAGATAGTAAATCTCTTCCGGGTCAGACCAAAAGTGTTATTATAGTTTTTCTGATTATAGAAATACTTAATAACGGCTCGGAGTTGGAAAGTTACGGTCTGAACCCCGTGCCTCGGATATCACGTAAAGCTGTCGGTTCTGCGCCTGATCTCTTGTGCACTTTATTATCTCCTGTGTAGATGATTGCTCTACGTTGAGACTGGCGCTCATAGCTCAGTTGCACTCGATGATTAGAGACAATCACCGAGGGTAAGCAGCGACGGCGCGGTCAGTACCTGGATGGGTGACCTTTGGTGGCATGTTACCATGAGCGTCTCCGTGATTCGGAGGTCGCGTTAAGCAGTCGGTCCCGGTTGTTATCATGGGATTACAGTCGTGAAGCTTAGTTGGGGGATTTTTAACGGTGATTGTGATTTTAACAAGGACGCAGTCGGGTTTTAATTTTTTAATAATTCATTACTTGTTAATTTTCATATTCACACAGACTCACACAATTACCTGATCTACTAATAACGTCTTTTTTGATTTTTTATCTTTGATTTAAACCAATTTGATTTAATCTAGGAATATTTAGACATTTAACTTTAACTACTAATCGTTGTTGACATAGTTTAAATACGATAAAGATATATTATGACAAATCATCACAAACTATTATTTTTTATTGGATTCAAATGTCCGAAACAAGAAACTATTTATTAATAGGTTAAAAATAAAGGTTCTTTTGTAAAAGGAATGCATGTGCGGAACACACAAATATATATATAGACTTCTAAAAATATTATCCTTCCCTTTGGCAATACCGTAGTCGAGAAAATATATAAATAAATATTTCGGACATAAAAAGAACTGATGATTCTATTTTATTATAAAAATTGTTATAAAACTAATATTGCTAGTACTAGTTTTATAACATTTTTTATAATTATTATTCAGGGGGCAACATAAAAAGTAAAATAAAAAGTAAAACAGCATTCATAACGTTTAGTATTAATTTACAATAAAAAAATAATAATACGAAATCAAAAACTTTAAATAATACTCAAAATACCTAAAAATAAAAATCTTATAAAAAAATAATTTTCATAAGAATGTGTAAGTGTCGTACAAAGACATTCCTATTGGCCTTATTTATTAACGATATTCAACTTAAAGCAATGGTTTAGTTTTAACTTTGAACATATAGTTTTAAAATTGTAAATAACACACAACCGTTGCTTGAAGTTAAGTAACGTTTACGCGTAAGGGGCGAATTTATTTATTAACGCATCGCAAACCACACAAATCAATTTAATTATTTGATTGACATCAAACAAGTGACTAATAGTAAACTATAACTTATATTAAACTAGCTGAACCGGCGAACTTCATACCGCCATATTCATTTTCTTGAAGATTTTCTCAATTACCAAATAGCTAACTTTAACTTTAACTTACTTAATACTTAAAGCAAAAAAAACTTAAACCCACATTAATGTTAACTTTACGCCGCAGGGCCACAATGTACACGACTAAGGGGATTAAGAAAATATAACAACTCCGGTTTTCTTTTGTTTTATTGTATACAAATCTTTTCATACAAGTACTCATCATACAAATCAATTTGCTGCAGTCGATCGAAAGTTATGCGCGTACATACATGTTTGTGGTTTATTTATATTTATACAAATTTATCATTTACATAGATTTTAACAATCTTGTACACTATTTATTCAATCAATCAACCGATCGCCGTCCACTGCTGAATAAAGGCTTCCTCCAAGCAACGTTTAAGATCCCAATCTGGGGTAGCCCACGTCCATTACTGTTAGTTGTGCTATCACGTCACATTTTGTCAACATGATTATCTTTGTAAGACCAACTTATGAGACGATTTACTAATACTCATACTAATTTATTAATTAAGCTTTTGACTCACCTTTGTAATAGGATTTTCAAGAGGCTACAATATATCCTACAAATATTATAAACGCGAAAGTTTGTAAGTATGGATGGATGTTTGTTACTCTTTCACGTAAAAACTACTGTATGGATTTTAATGAAACTTTACAATAATATTGCTTATACATCAAAATAAGACATTGGCTAAAATTTATAAAGATTCAATTCACACAATATCTTTGTACCGCACCAAATTACAAAATGGCTTTTATGTGTAGAACTAAAAGAAATATTTTACATAAACCACGCTAGTTATATTAAAAATCATTTTAAATAATGAATCATTCAAACTCCAACTCATCCCCGTACCTCTGAAGTAATTCAAGAACGTATCCGTTCGTCCAGCCGAAACCAGTTTGCACATCGTACTCCCCTCCAATTCCGTGCTCACCAGGATTAGAACAGGTATACTTCTCAAACATCTTCTTGTGTTTCTTATAACCCATATAGTTGGCCGTAATCCAAATTTTCATTAGTTGTTTTGCTAGTCGATTTGCTTCTCCGTACTCGCTTTTTTCCAATCCACCAATGAGCATAGCTTGTAAGGGCGGCCACGCGTTTGGATAGTCCCACTGCTCACCCGTATGCCGTAAGGATGTAGGTACGCCGCCTGGGAATTGTAGCGCTCCTGTGAATCGCAGGTATTTAATAAAGGCTCTGACATGATCAGTTGCTAGCCATGGCTCAATGGCACGCGCCCAGAGAGGCGCTGCACAACTCAAGTAGAAATGCTTCCGTCGTAATTTACTTTCAGTATCGTAGTCATACCAAACTCCATCCTCGGCATCCCACATTACACTTTCAATAGCATGTCTCCATTGTTCGGCTAATTTCCACCACACATTGGCGCTCTCGGAACCGATTACTTTATTCGTTAGATCGCCCATCTTTTGTAGTGCTCCAGCGAAAATTGAATTTAAGTCAACAGGTAGAATTTGTGAAGTTCTTATATCAGTCATGTTGAAATTAGGGTTTTTGCGAGAACTAATAAACCACCTGGATGAGAAATCCCAGCCGCTCTCTGCTGCAGTTTTTATCTCTGTATAGAATTTTTGGCGATGTGGTCGAGGAACTGTTTTACCATAAACATAGTCTTCGTAATAAGATTCAGGTCTCGGACCTATAGCACTTTTGTCCGATACATATCGTAATAGTTTATATTGAATACGATTAATTTCAACTGTTATTGTCTTTTTCTCCAACCAATATCGCAATTCTTTTTCAAGGGTGGCAATATTGTGTTTAAGCCATGACTGGTCCTCTATTTCCGTAAAATAGTCGGAAACCATCCAAGCCAGAAACGGAGGTTGACTTCTCCCCAGATAATATTTTCGACTACCGTTAGGTACATATCCTATCTCGTTGACAAGATGAAAAAAATTTTCGATCATGCCTCTAGCAGTTTTTTTCATATTGCAGATCAAAAGGCCACGGATAATCCAGTACGAGTCCCAGTAGTACAACTCCTTAAATCTTCCTCCAGGAACAATGAATCCTTTTGGCACATATATGAAACTGTATTGGTTAGGATTCTTTTCTACATCTGGTGACACTTTTCGCCCAAGTTTTGGCCAAATTCCGATTACATCTATTGCAAACTGTTTCAACTTCGTATCCTTAATTTTATTTACAAATGGTGGATTAGGATTAAAATCTGGTGGATACCAAGTATGTAGTTCGATTTTACTCTCAAAATATTCATCTAAAAACGCCATCATTTGCTTCCGAGTTGGATTTTTATCTGTATCAGTCATGAGAGTATGAAAACTTTCCAAAACTTTTGATTCTGGGCTTAATAAATGCAAATCCACAAATGTTTTAGAATCTCTGAAGAGTCTAGAGAGCTGAATTGTATGTAAGAGTTCACCGTGGCAATAGATAGAGGAATTGCATTCTTGAACGGCCTGTGTACATGTTCCAAGTAACGTGAATATCGTATATAGTGACGGATAATGCAGGGATAAAATCTTTAACATGATTTATTCACTTGTATTGAGCGTCAGGCGGATGGCAGCGGTAACTATCGCGAATTGAATGGCTGTGAATGATGGATCTGAGCTGCAACGTTCGATAAATACAACTTCGAACAATAAAGGTCAATTGCTCCAAGTGGTGAGAATAGGTCATTAGTGCTTCCAACGATTTTGACTTACACAATAGAACGCCATAACTGCTACATTCGTGTTTGAAAATAATGTAACCGGAAAGAGGGCTCTTACTTCCTCTCAGAGATTAACTTCTTAGCTAGTTTATCTTTTACTACATACATTTACATTACACACACCTTAAATGTACTTACATATAATAAATTAAAGAGAGATGTACGAGTACTAAACGTCAATATTTTGACAACAACAATTTCAATTGCACTTACTTTTGCGGGACAAGTATATTGCCGTCGAGTGGCCACGTTTATTTCTAAATAAACGCACATTTGTTATATATTCCAAAATACATATAATATATTGGAAACAAATAATAATATTGTATGTATCATTATGTTTACAAGATATTCATAAATATTAAAATAGTAAAGTACTCCATGACACAGTTTTTTTTGATGATATGACAATCAGCCGAATCATCTATTTCTGCCAATGTCAAGTATTTCAATTTTAAGTCTTCGAGTCTTCAAGTCTCTTCTCTTCTTTTGATGATATGGCAATCAGCCGGATCAGCTATTTCTGCCAATGTCAAGTATTTCAAGTCTTCAATTCTAAGTCTTCCTGTCTTCAAGTCTTCGTCGTGATGGAATTAATGATAAAAAATATATAAAATGTGGATGTCATGAAATGGAGACCATCTTTCGCAAAAACAAAAAATGATCCTCCGCACAGTTCTTATCCTAATGCGGGAAATGTATTTTAATAACCAACCAATGAGGTTTAATATAGTTCTGGTATTTTCAGGATTAGTAGTACAGTAAGTCTGCATTACAGGTTACAAAGTCAAGAAAATACAGTAGTAATTTTTGTAATCAATAGGAATACCGTTTTTTTTTTTACTTTTTAATGTAAAACTAATGGTCTTCTATTGAACATAATTCATTTAATAATTATATTAAGGTTTCTGCACTCTTATTCCATATAAACTATAGGAGTGGCTTATTTTATACTCCACAATTCACATAATTTTCGTTATTAAAAGAAGTGCAAAGTTAGTTAGTTCATATATAAATATAGTTAATATATTGACTCCTACTAGGCGGAGTCAATTTGCTTTCATTATATTTAATTTCCAAAGCACCTGTAGATGACAACAAAGTTGTGCCCTGGGTCTTATCATGTATGGTCTAATGTCAAACACACACATCTCTGACTACCTTTTCGGAAATGAAGGAATGAGGAGTTTATGCAAGCATATACAATTTTATTTAAAGCGTCATCTACCGCAGGTTAATCGAGTTCTAATGAATGATAATTTTCCGTACATTCCGTACAGATACATGTTTCATAAAAATTACCATAGATGTCGCTACTTTATTCGTTCTGGTACTATCTCTAATAAATAAAATTCTCGTGTCGCGGTGTTTGTTACCAAACTCCTCTGCAACGGTAGGACCCTTACGAAATATTGTGTGCATATCGGGTAGGTCTCAGAATCGGCCAGCATTTATTTTTCATATGCCTAAATGAAAAGAGTGACCCACCCCTAAATATTTTTTTTGTCATTTTTTTTATATATGGCAAAACAACTTTTGTCGGATCAGCTAGTAAAAATCAATGATTTTCCCGAGTAATTCATCAAAAACCTAATACTGTAGGTTGGTGTGAACTAAGCAGGATTAAAGGATATGATTTTTACTCGTCATAATTTTATTACTAGGTACAATTAATGTTTGACTGCCTCTGTGGCGCAGAGATAGCGCATGCGACTGCTATGCTGAGGTCACTTCCTTGATTCTCGGGTTGAACCAAATGTTTGTATTGTCTGCAAATGTATGTTTCAGAGTAAGTGTGTTTTCTTTGTAAAATAAAAAAAAGTGGACCAGTAGTCTATCAGTCCATCCAGCTGTCATAGTACAAGCTACATGATTTTTTTTTATGAAATAGTAGGCTAACGAGCAGACGTATCGTCTGATGGCAAGCGATTACCGCCGCCCTTGGACAGCCGTAACACCGTTGCCTGCCTTTGGGGGATGTGGAGGAGGATAAAGAGGAGGGGTACGGTCCTCCGGTATCCAAGCTAGCCGACGCTGCCTCCGCCCTTGGGTGACTTTTGCCAAATCTGGGTGGAGCCAGCGTCGCAACGAGAAACCTTTTCACTGGGGTTGTCCGGCCTATGGGGCTGTATGGCGCACTGGTGTGGGTGTTGGCTCTGACCGCCCAGAATAAGGCGCGCCTCTGGCACCCTCAAAAGGTATTGGTGGGCAGAGCCGTACGCGGATACCGTACGGTGTCGGCCGAGGTGGCGTGCGCCCTGGCAGGAACATCCCTGTGGGATTTGGAGGCGGAAGTGCTCGCCGAAGCTTATTGACGGGTGGCTGAGTACCGGGCGGAGAGTGGCATCCACCCTCCGGTTGCTTCGGGAAGTAGCTGCACTCGGTCGCCAGGAGGGAATTGAGTCCCGCTTGCCACCAATGCGACTGCAGTGGGGACTCGGCCCAGCACATGCTGGCGGTGTGCACCGACTAAAACCACACGGTGTGCCACTCTGCGTCTCAGACGGGAGGGATCCGGAAACCGTTTTCTTACGCCACCCGGAAAATATTTTCAAATATTTGCTGCCCACTTTGCAAATATTACGAAATGTTTATTGTATAGTTATATTTTAATTAAAGACATTTAAGACACTTAATTTTAATTTATTAAACTACATTATTTTTTAGACATAATCTGATTGCACATTGTTATTTATGATACTGTAAATTTATTCCTAAAACTTTATAAAATTTAAAATTATATGAACGCATTACTAAATACCGCATTTGACTCGTACAACATAACATTTATAATACTCAGTTAATAATATAATTCGTATACGTGAAAGCGACAAAAAGTCAAAATACTAACTGCAACCAGCACGCTTCGCTGTAGCACATTGTGGTTGCAAAAACTACATGAAAGTCATCTCATTATTTCCAGTTGTTTTGTTATATATTTCTTGTGCTTAAAGTGTATCTTTAATCTCGAAAGTTGGCCGTAAGCTTCCTGTACTTCTCCTTATAATTGGCCAGGCGGAACTGTTGCTCAACGGAGTTAGTACCGGCCAACTTCCGCATATTTCGCTGCCACGATTTTTTCCTTCGTCCAGCGCGTCTCTTCCCTCGAGCTTGCCCATCATTATCAACTGAAGCAGCATATATCTTTCCTGCCTAAGCACATAGCAAAGATATTCAATCTTGCGCTTTTTGATGGTTTATATCAGTTTTCTAGGCAGTGTTGTGGTGGAGTACGATATCTTTTCTTATCTTTTGTGTCCAAAGCATGTGACGATAGCACAATATTCCAAATGCCTNAAATGCCCCTAGGCATCTCGTTGTGTTGTGTCTTTTAAGGTTCATGCTTCGCAGCCGTACAAAACTGTAATAATAATATCTTAGAAATGCCGCAACATTCACTACACTTACTTCAGAAAGCAGTTTTATTAAACACCTTCAGACTCACTAGAAAATTCGATACCACATCCTTAGTTTCAGCCACATACACCATAACTTAAACCCTGATTACATTTGGCTATGGCCTATGGAATTAGTAAATTTCACCCCGTACAGGGAGTTTAAAAAATTTAAATATAATAATATTAAATATTTCGGACATCTAACACACAACGCCATCTAGTCCCAAACTAAGCAGAGCTTGTATTATGGGTACTAGACAACGGATATAAATACATATATATACTTTTTTTATGTAAATACATGCATATCATACATAGAAAACACCCAAACTCCGAAATAGACATTTATAGATCATATCAACATTTGATCCGACCCGGGAATCGAACCCGAGACCTCAAGAACAGCAGTCGTATACGCTACCGCTGCGCCACCGAGGCAGTCAAATGTAACACAGAAGTATCCTAACTCTGAGTATATATTTAAGCAGGAGTAAGTAAGTATACAATTAGTGTAAGTCAAGATTTGAGCTTCAAAGTCAAAATCGCTGAAGAATTTTCTGAGTGTTTGAAGTTTTTGTAACAAATTAATATAACATTTATTTAAATAGTTTATAATTATTATTTATNATATATATATATATATAAAGGTGTTTTCTATATAAAAATATATATATATATATATAAAGGTGGAAGTCCTACAAGTATTATGTTCTTATCTGGGGTTATCAGAGGGCGAAAAATAGTAAGTTTTTGTAGGATCTTATATAAAGGTAAAAATAATAATTATAATATCCCTGTATGACATCCAAGAAACCCGCCAGTAACAGCCTACATTTAACAACAACCTATAATATTTACAATCAGTCCAGGTTCTGGAAACCTTAGGTTCTCCGTAGCGTCTGATGTTCTTTAAATATCTGCACGCTTCTGGAACCTTTACTAACAACTTCATAGTAAGTACCACTATGTTACTAAACAAACAAACTTCTGACTTAAAAGACGGTCTTTAGTTTTTAGTATTGGCATTGCATTATTTTGTTAATCGTAACCTTGATTATTCTTTCACCTGCCATTTAAGAATTTATTTATTGAATTTATTGAAAGCTTCGTTAGATCTACCCCGCTTTATCACCTCATCTCTAGTTTTTCAAATCATTAAAAGTAAGTGCTAGTTGACTCGTCGTAAGAAATATTTATAAAACTATTCTCATATACTTTAACATTAACAGCATTATTCACAACCTTTCTTTAGCTTTGAGCACAGGTTTTGTGTTATTTTCAACTTTAAACTTACAATATTATGGTATAAAATAATATAAAATCACTTCGTAATGTTTAATCTGAATGTGTCTGCATGCATACAGATTCTTTCCCATCGCTTCAATTTGCCAGAAGTTCGTTGCTCAGTCACATATAAATTAAAATTTCATACCAATTGTTATCTAAAACATATATTATTTCTCATTTCTGACAAGAGTATAACATTTGACAAATTTAAGCCACATATTTCGATGTTGAATGTCCAGTTATGGGGTATTCTGCCATATGTATATTTTAATACATATTTGTGTAAGATATTCTTATGCAGCTTATGGTAACACATAATAAATCAATAGTGTCAGTATAAACACATAAATTAAACAATTTTAATATTAGGTTTGCAATGATATACCCACACACATATATATCCCGATATTATATCGTTAATTAAATATTAATGCAACGTTTATTATCATAAAAGTTTTAATTGATATTTGTGTTGGATTAAAAATACGCATTGAAAATGTTTAACTCCATTTTCAAAACATGATGCGCATTTTGGGCTTATATTATTAAGCTAAATTAAGGACTAAAATTGTATTCTATCTATAGCTTTTTGTTATAAACTTATTATTGATATATTAGTAATGCTCTGTAATATATAATTGTTCACTTAAATTCATTTTATATTCACAACCTTGAAATATTTACTGTCTTTTAGATTTTTTCATAAAAATATACTATGGAATTACTTTCTTGGTAGTGGACGGTGTATCACTAGCCGTCAGAACATTACCATATTTGGACAAAAATTCCAACACAGCACCGTTGGACCAACCGAAACCAATTTGAACAGTGTACTCTCCACCACTTCCATATTCCCCAGGTCTCTCAGCATTATACTTCTCAAACATCTGATTGTATTTCGAAAACCCTTTCTGACAAGATCTGACAAAACTTTGGGCTAATTCAAATGCTATTTGATGAGACTCCTTAGTTTTTATAGCCTCTAAAGCATTCACGACAATGCTAACAGTAGGGGGCCACACGTTGGGGAAATCCCACTGTTCTCCGGTATTCTCTAGAGATGTAGGGACACTACCAGGGAAGTCCAGTGCACCCGAATCTTGAAGATAACGGACGACCCTCGGCCCATTCTGTAGGATAAGTTCATCCCGAACAGCTCCCTGCCAAAGCGGTGCAAAGTTTGAAGGATAAAAGTATTTTCGGTGTAATTCAGACTTGATATCATAATCAAACCAGACTCCTTCCTCTTCATTCCATAGCACGGCTTGGATTGCCACCCGCCATTGCTCAGCAAGTTCTGCGTATCGGGCGGCCTTCCGCGTGTTATACAACTTTGCATAGAAATTTGCGGTGTTTTGAAGGACTCCAGTGAAAATAGCATTTAAATCGACAGGCACAATGTTTCTTATTTTAATATCAGTCAAGCTGCCTTTATTACTTCCATCCTCGCCGATAAACCACCTCGAAGAAAAGTCCCAACCACTCTCTGCCGCACTTTTTAATTCGATGTAAAAGTCAGTTCGTTCACTTGGGTCAAGAGTTTGGGCCAATTCGTAATCTTCACGATAAGATTCTGGCCGCGGTCCCTCACTACGGGCATTATAATGTAAAAGGTTATAGTCTACACCATCTTTGGTGATGGTAACCAACTTGTTATCCAAAAAATATGAAATTTCTCTTTCTAAAGAATTTATGTTATCTTTGATGAATTTGGTATCATTGGTATATTTATAATACAATGCCATCATTGCAGATAATAAGGGAGGCTGACTACGTTCTTGGTAATACCACCTGCTTCCATTAGGAATGTGACCAATTCGATTTAAAATGTCTATGAGATTTTCAATTACTCCTTTGACAGTGTCCACCATTCCACTTACAAGCAACCCTTCTACAATCCAGTAAGAGTCCCAATAATATATTTCTTGAAACCGCCCTCCAGGTACAATGAAACCATTTTTAATAGGAATTAAACTGAATTGGTCAGGTTTCTCAAACACTACATCTTTGACCTTCCTGGAGATGATAGGCCAAATATTGTTTATGTCGAGGCCGAACTGTCTCAATTGCTCATCTTTGATGTTTGAAATAAATTTAGGGTTTGTACTGAAGTCTGATGGTACCCACTCCTCAAGCAGACCTCCGCTGGTGAAGTATTGGTCAACGAAATTTTCAATCTTTTCTCTTGAAGGATTTTGATTTGTATCTTTAAGTAATTGATCGAAGTCTGCTAGAGTTTTATTCTGATCGTAATTCATTTCGAGATCGACGAAAGTCTTGGAGTCATTAAAGATTTTTGCCAATTGGACGTGGTGGAGAAGCATGCTGTCACAGTACACGGGTCTGCTACATGTCGGCGGCAGGTCTGTAGCACTGGTCAAGTCCGCTGACACCAGTAAGAATAAAAACTGCCACATCTGGAAGAATAAGAGAAAAGGAGATAAAAATATTGTATAAACTGCTTGTCTTAGAAACCTTATAAACAAATTTTTTACATTTTCATTTTTTAGACCGATATTTGACAGATCACTCTTAATACTAAACGTACTTATCATAAACGTCATAGTTTTAACCTCATAATCATCATCTTCATCCCATCATCGTCGTGGCCTTTATTATTCATAAGATTATTGGGGTCGGCTACTAGTTCAACCAATTTTACCTTAATGAATATCAGTTTTTGTACGAAGAGACTGGTATCAGACTTCCGCAACCTTGAGGGCGAATAGAATTCGAAAATTGAACTAGTTGTTAATATATTTGAGGGCACTGACTTCCCATTAACGATTGCCATGAATACTCATGATAGCCGGGACCGACGGCTTAACGTGTTCTCCGAGGCACGGGAAACACCGCCATCTTCCATTCTCCAGGCTGCTATTAAAATTTTATTTTTAAAAAATCCAACGGCAGTCTAACCCGGGAATCGAACCCGAGTCCTCTTGGTCTGTGGTTGCTTACGCTTACCACTAGATCAACAAGGCAGTTAACTTATTAAACCTCTTAGCCATTGCGATAAATCCCGTGACAAGTATTAAACTTTGTTGTTTGTTGAACGGCAAATCAGATTTAAAGTTTATTTCCGAATATTTAAAAAATGTGATTGCGATTATAAATATATATAAATAAGTTAATATTCGTACCCAAAAGGTACCCAAAATTCTCAAAACTCTACCTACATCTACATTTCTGTTGCAAAAGTAGTTGAATATCGAACTTACAAAACACATATTTCATAATACAGATCACAATCAAGACTCTTTAAAAAGTCAATTATCTGGCGTCTTTAAAAAGGCAATTATAACCTAGATCCTATTTTATTGTCCTGGCAAATAATAAAGCACGGTAAGTATTATGTAGGTTATTCCTAATACAAATATCTTCGGTCTTGACCTAAGGTATTGCCACATAGACAACCGACCAAATTTATAGAAATTTGTGCAATATGTATAAATTATTTTTACCAATAGATTATGTATTTGCGAATTTGCAAGGCCATAGATTGGTACCTTGCTATTAGGTCGATAGCCGGTCTCTACTATTAAAAGCATTAGAAAGAAAGTGTTTGTCAAGTGTTCAATAAAACCTTGAAATCGCTTTGAAATGGGATCTTCAATTCAGTGAGTAAAAACGAGACACGTATCCAATATTCTCAATAGCTTTTTTTATGTAATAGGTTAGGCAAACGAGCAGACGTATCGCCTGATGGCAAGCGATCGCCGCCCATGGACACTAGCAGTCACAAGTGCGTTGCCAAACTTAGGGGATAGATAGGGAAGGGGGATAAGGGGAAGGGTTGGATTATAGGCCTCCGTTATCCTCACTCGGTAAAACATAGCGCAAGCGATGTTTCACACCGGTTTTCTGTGAATCACTCTGGTCGAGCCAGCCCATGCATGCCGAAGCGTGGCTCTCCCACGGTTACTTTTTGTAATACGATAAACAAATCAGTAAACATTCTTCATCTTCACACTCTCAAAATTATTTATTTTAAAAGTCTTA
>PKRV01000669.1:519644-555579 GCA_003709505.1 Hyphantria cunea | reverse complement strand
TATACATTTAAAAAAATATGTTCTGCTGGTCTTTTAATCAAACCAATTTGCTTGTTTATTTAAGGTATTGGCAAGTTATTTGTCATAAAAAAACAATATCATAATCACCTTGGGCTTTAATAGATGACACAATCGTCTGAATTAAAAAGCTCTCCAGCTAGCTTTTACCCGCGGCTTCGGTCGCGTGTTTATCAGTTATCGCGGCAAAGAGTATTCTATATCCTTCCTCTCGAATCAAAGCACCTCCATACTCAATTTCATTGAAATTAAGCAGACTATCGTGTACATTAAGAAATTTTGTGTGTGTATAAAATGTAATTAAATACATTGTAGATAAACCATATCGCGATTTAGTTTTATGATAAAACGCCATCTATCGAATCTTATATTAATTTAGGTGCAATAAGTAGTTGCACATACTTAGTTGTACACAAAAGTAATTAAAGCTTTTTGATTTTTAAAGAGGCCAACACTGAACTGGTGATGCTGTTACGTATGTAATTTCTGGGTTCAAAATAAGTCTTTGATATGTTTATAACATTGTTTCTAATTATCATACATATAATTACGCAATGATGAATCTAGTCCAACTGGTTGTCAATCAATCATTTGGAATGAAAGTGAAATGAGAAAACTAGCTAAAAATATGGTTAGTTTAGCGTAATTAATTTGAAAGCATCAAATACTGTTTGTATTTCTAATTACTATATTAAACAATTTCTTTGTGATTTGTCTTACAACTGGTTTGTTTAAATGCCTTCCATAAGTTTCGACAGAATTAGGTAGCTCTGTCAAAACTTTTAGAAGGCATTCTTAATATGTAATCAATATGTTTTCTATTTTCAACACCATAGTGTATATTACACTAAACATTATCAATCATCAACAACCCACCATGTCTCTTTCCTGGGATTGAGTCTCCTCTCAGGAGAGGGTTAAAGCCATATGTCGCCACGCTGGCCAAGTGCAGGTTGGGGACTGGCAAGACTACGTTGTGGCTACGTAAATCTTGCCGTTGGATGTTTTCAAGCCGCCCAAAGGCCTCCAACTAAGCTTCACGACTGTTATCCTACGATAACAACCGGGACCAACTGCTTAACGTGACCTCCGAATCACGGAGATGCTCTTGGTAACATGCCACCCGCGGTAATTGTTTCTAATAGCCGAGTACAACTGGGCTATGAGCGCCTCTACACCACACTAAACACTTTGTGGATAAATTCCACAGAATATTTACTCTGTCTAACAATTTTGAAACTATATTGATATTAGATAACATATCGGATCAGATGATTGTATGTGAGGAGAGGACTGACAGATTAAAAAAAAATACCGTTTTCCCGCCTGTAGTAGGTAGTAACTGTCTTCACTTCCATATTACAACATATTTATGTTTAACTCCATTAACGAACGATTTAATCGTATCATAATTATCTAAACGAAATTACTCAACACATCGTGTAAATGTAGTGTAATTTAGATCCACTTCATGTGAGTAACCGATTTTCAGATTAGTACACAACCGTTTATAATGTAAGTTATAATTTATTCATGTGCATAATGCCTGTCTTTATGACAATATACTACTAAATAGATATAATAATATGTAATAGGTCAAAAGGACAGGGAAAGAAAAAGAGAAAAACAATATAAAATTAAAAAGTAAGTAAGTAAAAAAGAAAAAACAGTTAAGCTTATAACACTTCCATGTGCATCAACAGTTTTTTTGTAATTTAATTGAAATACTTTTCTCAAAGACGCCACCTTGTTTTTTTCGTGTACGCAATTTGAATTCCGAAGCCACTTACAAAAAAAAATCTTACTTGTGCTATGTGTGTGTAAGTGGAAGCTCATTGCAATGGATAAAGAGATCGATATAATATACCAAATTTTATTCTAAAATAATTAAATTGTTTTAACAAAGATTCAACGCTATACATATAAGTTTTTTTTCACCAAAAATACACCGCTCAAAGGGAAACTTACTGGACTCAAAAAGAAATCAATCAAAAAGAATTACGTATACATATACAGAAAATACAGAACATACAGAACATATACAGAAAACAAAATTCAGCCTTCAATATATTATGAAAGATGTCAAAACAATATGGTATGTTGTGTACCTACAATTACAATCTTATGGATTTTTTATATTTTTTATCATTAATTCCATCACGACGAAGACTTGAAGACTCGAAGACTTAGAATTGAAGACTTAAAATACTTGAAATTGGCAGAAATAGCTGATCCGGCTGATTGCCATATCATCAAAAGAAGAAGTACAATCTTATGAAATGCATTAAGTAGTGCAGCTTAAAAAAGAAAAAATGTTTTGAATTAGTTTTCTTTTTATTACTACTTAAGTTTAATGACAGTGAATATGTAGGCCCCACGTACAACAGACCAATCAAGAGGCAAAGCGCGGAAATGGCCCGGTAAAACCAAGACATATAGGCAACGCGATCTTCGGTTTCTTGGAGGGAAAGATAATAATTATAATGTATATGTGTACTTTAGACGTACGAAAATTATTGTTATATAAAATAGTTATGCAAATTTGTATCACACCCAAAAGTTAAAACAGAGGACAATGTCGAGTTTAAGTTGTAGGTTTGATTTCTAGCAAAGGTTAAACTATATGACGAATGCGGTCATTCTGCCGATGTGTAGGTACAATTTATCTGTAATATATATCCATATGTTTACAAACAGATAAGTATGCTTACCATAATACGAGCTCTGCCTGGTTCAAGGTCAAATGGCCGTTTGAGATATGTCAAGTTATTATTACACATTATTATTAATATTATGTAATGTCCTCAACGACAATAAGAATTATTATCTCACTCTAAAACCAGAAATATACATATATCTATATTTATTTATTTTATTTTATAACTTCATGTACTGGTGTACATCGGCGGACTTAATAATAATGCCCAGGGCATTCTATACCAGCCAAACTTCTCGACAATATATTGTTAACTTGTACACGCATAACATTATATAATATGACCTATCTATACTACTGCTAGTATTCGTAATTGTGTGCTATAATTTTATAAGCCTGAATACTTGGAGTTTGTCTGCTTTTTTAATTTTATTGCCTACCCGAGACGCCAGTATTCAACATATGGTGAATACTGGGTGAGAGACTATATCTATGGTCCCGGGTAATATAAGGGTGTGGTAAATCATCTGAGTAGGCCGCCATAGTGAGGGTCTCCATGCTGCATTGTCCACGTTCGTAAAGCAGACTGTAAAGACCACTTTTGGATTCTACTTATGGTTTCTATAGGCATTTTGTAGGGTCTAAGTAAATTCATTTTAACAGTCAAAATAAAAGCAGGTACATATTTATACATATTATATGGGAGGTAATCCAAGTACTTAATAATTTCGAAATTTACATCCACTGAAATACAGACGTTGTAAAAATTATATAAGTAAAATAAGTTAACACGGTGGCCTAGTGGTTTAAGCGATCGCTATGCCGCTTTCTACGGCGCCAAATGTTGTGGGTTCAAATCCCACATGGGACAATACTTTGTGTGATGCTCAAATTGTTGTTCTGTCCGTTTCATGTATGTTAGTAAAGTCCCCCGCGATACAGGTGTACATTATTAACGCGGAAGGTGCCTTTAAAAAAACTATTTATTTTATAAGTTCTGAATTAAAAAGTTACATTTAGTAAGTAAATATATTCCTTTCGTATAAGGGTATACCTTTCCTTTTTACCTCTTTTAATAAACTCCCTTTTATTTACAAAAGCGGACTTAATGCGCTATCTACCAGCCAACCTTCAGGTAGCTGCAAGGACCAGATATTGAACTCGACAAAGAGTAATTATGCAAATAATAGATAAACATACACAATTATACTAACTACATATATAATAGATACACAATATACACAAACATACACACATACAATATTATAAAATATATCTATATATAATAGACGGGCATTAGCGTTGAGACTGTACTGCCAATTCAATCCGAAGAAGTTACAAACTCTTTTCTTAAATGAAGGCGGTTAGTGGACATCCTGATTTCGGTAGGAAGTGCATTCCACAACAGGACTGACTGCACTTAGAAGGAACAATTGATAAAGTTAGTAGTGTGAGAGTGGCATAGAAGAAGAAAATTATTAGTTGATCGAAGACTTCGGTCGTGGTTGGAACATAAGAAGCGGAAGTGTGGTACCAGGTATTCGGGCAATGATGGAGAGTTCGGAAAAGAAAAAGAGAAGTTAGAGCACGTAGACTGCGGCGCTGTAGAATTGGTAGCCATTTGCAACTGGAAACGTAAAGCAGACACATAATCATACTTGCGAATATTAAAGATGAATCAAATGCTGAAACTCTTACACTGCAGGACCGATATTTACTAAACATAGCTAAGAACCACCACAAAGAAACTGGCCTTCAAATTAAACAGCATCAAAATCGGTCCAGCTGTTTGAGATCTACGATGCCATAGATATACACACACGCAGACATCGACGTCAAACTTATAACACCCCTCTTTTTGCGTCGGGGATTAAAAAACTAAAATCTTACTTCGTAAAACTTTTAAAATGATAAATTTTAAATAGTATATGTCAGCTGGGCTATTTTTACGAATCTATTGAATCCGAGGTTAAGGTGTAGGATCCACGGTAAAATTTAGATACATTTCGGGATTAGTCCCAATACAAAACAAACAAACAAAACAACAAACAACAACCCATAATGTCCCACTGCTGGGCTCGGGTCTCCTCTCAGGAGAGGGTTAAGGCCATTCGTCCCCACGCTGGCCAAGTGCGGGTTGACCGACTGCTTAACGTGACCTCCGAATCACGGAGACGCTCATGGTAACATGCCACCAGCGGTCACCCATCCAGATACTGACCGCGCCATCGTTGCTTACCCTCGATGATTGTTTCTAATCACCGAGTGCAACTGGGCTATGAGCGCCTCATATATGCAAGAATCCCGTCTGACCGAACGACGAATATATGCAAGAATCCCTCGTTTAAATGTATTAGATTTATACATACCTATACTCGAGAACATAATTCCATCTTCTTCGACTAAAAAACCTTATATAAAACTTGAGATGTCGAAGTTTCAATGATCTCTTAGCGTCGATATTAAAACTGGTTATTATAAATATACCTAATTTTAGTACAGAATGATTTTGCCAGGATATCTTAGTATGTTATACAGAGTGCATTGGATTATTAAGGTCAGTGATCTTATGAAAAGTATATTCAAAATGATTCTGTAAACAAAGGTTCGTGTAAGAAGTTCGTATGTTAATTTAGTTACGTAAGTATAGTAATGAGTGGAAATATTTTAGTTGGTTGGCCTTTTTTCCGTGCGGAAAAATCCTCGGGTACAACCTCCTGATGACATGTCGGACACGAACCGATTAAAACCGCACGCCGTCTCGGGTACTAGGAGCCGTGGAACCAGGTATACCCTGCAACCCCGACGTACCTCGGGCCACCTACGGTTTCTAGATGGCCCCCTCCTGTGTGGAAACACCGATGTTTCCGTTGCTGCCCCAATAGATGGGGCGCGAGGGCTGCGAAGCGCGTGCACCCACCTGAGCCTGCATCTGCTAGGGCGAGAAATGGCCACATCTGTCACCCCCAGGCTTGCGGTAATGGAGGACGGCGATCATTTTGCGTTAGTTGGTTGACCTAATATAAAATAACAGTGATTTCGGTCAGAGGTTGTTGAACCAAATTACATTATGTAACATATGACCTGAGTGACTAGATCGACCAAAAAGCTTCTAACAAACCGGCTTCCTAAATCTAATACCTCTAAACAAGCAATTCTAGTTTATATAATCTGAATCTTGGAAACGGGTCTAACTATTTTCTTGATATTTAGTATGCAGAGGGTTTTGGGTTCGAAATCGATCGATCCAGGATTAATTTTGAGAAAATTAAGCAAAAAAAAATACCGAACAGAACTCTATTATCCACGTACTGGTAATAAAGACACATTTGCACATCATCATCAGCCTATCGCAATCGACCGCTGGAAATAGGCCTCTCCAAATAGTACGCTACTTGGTTCGATCCTCCGCTTCTCCACTTCCATGCATGCAACATTTTAACAGTGAACATTGACGGGTAGCGAATCCAGAGGTTTTTTACCATCAAGACAAAGCTGCAGACAAAATTCTACATCACAAGGGCAGTTTAGAAAGGTATAAGTAGCTGATGATAATCGTTACCAAAAATTTTAAAATAAATCTAGATATATTTAGCATATGCATGTACAATTACAGTCCACCTGCATTTTAATTTTATTTGAAAGCTACAAATATTATTAACTGTATCTTCTTAGCCTTTATTATTCCCAAGATTACTTGGGGTCGGCTACTATTTCAACCGATTTTACGAGAATATCAGTTTTTCCACGGTGCAACTGGCATCGGACCTCCGCAACTGGGGGTGAACTGAATTTGAAGGTTGAACTAGTTGTCACCCCAACCCAACAACACTTTTGGCCCGACCCGAGCCCCGAAGTTGTTTGCTTATAAATCCTTGCAAAACTAAGTATTAAAATGGTAAAAACATACTTTACAAAATTTAAATCTGTAATTTTAAGACAATTATCTATTGAAAAATGATATAAGTTTAACATATTTGATTTTAAAAGGCCATTTCAGTTTGTTTTTGGTTCGCTATCGGATTAAATACACTTAAAAAATCATTTCCGCAATATTACAATAACGTGGTAAATGGTAGAAAAATGTGTTAAAACTAGATGTTTCTTAACCTTGATAATATTTAAGGGCTAATGTATTTCCCTATAAAGGTCAGTGCACACTCAGCTATGTTTACTGCGCATCCGCATATCGAGACCTTGCACCTCTTTTGGCCAGAATTTGTGAATAAATGAAGGGCAAAGCATACGTATACATAGAGTTAAAGTTTCATTTACGGTTTTAAAATAGCATTCTGCCAGACTCGTACCTCTTTAGTTGCAGGTGTACCTTCAGAGCGAGTTACAAAGCGAGTTATTATTTGTCTTATTTTGCATTTTACTTGGCAATGTAATTATTTAAAGGGCTACTTATTACAGGACCTTAACTTGGTTGCATTATAAGTCTTTTTACGATTTATTTATTTATTTTATAACTTCATGCACACATATACAGCGGCGGTCTTAATACCCAAGGCATTCTCTAATAGCAACCTTTGGGAGTGTAGAAATTTTATGAGGTAGGTGCGTTATGGTGGGGAAAAAAATATTTATACGTGATGTTACACATATACATAAAAATACAAATAAATATATATACACAGTAAGATATAAACTTTATATACATACACTTTGATGCACACTTACACATAAACTTATTAGGACTTTAAAATATTACACCCAAGTGGGGCATTTAAGAAAAAAAAGAATTAAACTGTTCATCTGCATCGGCGGTTGCCTTAAACACGTACGTATTAAGAAAGCACAAATATAATTTTGTTATGGTGTGTACCTTAGATCGTACCTTTAGATCGTCTTTGGCCTTCATTTTTTACAGATAACCAATGCTATTCTGATTTCTTTGTTGAGAACATGACTTTTGGCAAAAAATAGGACTATAAAAAACTACCGTACTAAGCCTTTATTTATTGTTAAACCTATTCTATAACTATAGCTATCTATTCTACAGGGCAACACGCCAAATGGAAAAAACTGGAACCATACCCCGGTATGGCTGGTTGGTATATATATATACCAACTCGTCTAGCAGTGGACTATTTAAGGATATTGATGATGATGATGATGACAAAGTCGAAATAAAATCATTAAGTTAAACGTTTCATGAAAAGTCGGCTTAAAGGGAATAAATATATGACGGACCCCCTTTATCTCTTATGTTATTGACTAATGTTTTGTTTTTACCTCGTGATTTACTTTACTCGTTACTTTTCTGATGACTGCCTCATTGGTCTAGGGGTTGACGTATGAGACTGCTAATCAAGAGGTCTCAGATTCGAATCCTGATTCGGGCCAAAAGTTTTTTTTGATTATAGAAATACTTAATAACAGCTCGTGCCTCGGAGAGCACGTAAAGTTGTGCACTGTAAAATCTCCTGCTTAGTTGGCTGGTTTCCGTTGAGACTGGCCGCCGTGGCCGAAATATACTAGGAGAACATCATCAGACATCTTTACTGGGCAGGTCACTAAGCTCCTTAGCAAAAGGCTTCTGTTTGAACCAAAATAAGTATTCATCTTATATTTCCCTGTAATTTTAATAACAATTGCTACACCGGCTCAAGGTTTTTGATTACGTCTTTGTCATAAAGAAATTATTTATTTACGCGTAATACGTAAAGCTTAAGGTCACAGACCAATTTAACGGCATTGTTTCATGAAGATCCGTATAAATTTCCTCATTTTAAAAGACTACTAATTAGAATTAAACAACACTAGCTGATCTATCCAACTCCGTCTTCGTTTTATGTCTTTTAGTTTAAGAGCCTCAAGGAGATGTGGGAGAGTTATTTGTGGGCGGAGTCAGTCCCACCACAGAAACAAAGGTGGCTGACCCTGATAAACTACCTCGCTCGAAAAGCAACAAAATAATTAATTGGACAACGATTTCAAATGAACTTTGACATCCATATGGTCTTTAATACTTGCGAAACATCATTCAGTAAATGAACCTAACCTCAATAAGACAACTAGAAACTTTACTATTCAAGGTGTTATCACTCATAGCTAGATTACACGCCGTGCCGAAGAGGAAATAACGTTTTCCTCCGAACCTGCAACTTATTCATTTTGACATTGAGTAATTTCCTTTAACGGACACGATGCCAAACAAGAATGAATGTTATAATCACGTAAGCCTTTTTCAGTAAAAAGATGATACATCAGTTATATTTGTTAATACAACCAATGTGTTCTTATAAATATTACAAACACAATATGTTATATTCATATAAATTTATTCCTAACGTGTTTTTTTTCTAATTTTGCACCAATGGTATCCTAATTTTGGACGGCAATAGACCGAAGTGGAAATGGTCAGTATGCGGCAATATAGTCTATTTGGTCATATACAAAATTGAAATTATAGTGAAATGGTGCTATGTGCAGCAGTGGACTGCATAGGTTGATGGTGATGCTGATGATGGTCCTATTCAATTAAGAAGTATGTCGGTTTTTAGGGTTCCGTACCTCAAAAGAAGGAAAGAACCCTTATAGGATCACTTTGTTGTCCTTCTGTCTGTTAAGACCCTTTTTCTCAAGAACGCGTGGAGGTATCAAGCTGGAATCCACATCCAATACTCAGGTCTACTGTCTCTTGGAGTTGTAAAAAAATCAAATTTCTAAGCCACCGCAATCAAAAGATACAGCCGTTTATGTTGTAAATTTTCGACACTCGCAAGCGAATCAAAGACCTACAGGGTACTGACGTGAACTCAGAATCTTGAAATTTGGTACGAAGCAACTTCTTCAGCACAGATTAAGGAAATATTGCTAAAAGCTTTAATTTTTAGTTACATCATATAATCGGTATGCCTACAGATTCGTAAGGAGCCCGCGGTGAGCGGGACTCGCACTTGGTCGATGTTTTACTAACATAACACAACAACAATTTTTAAGATTTTTTCGTTGACAGAGTTCTGACGTAGCTTCGTAACAATAGAACAAAATTGGGAATCTTACTGTTAATATAGGTAAAAATAGCGTTGATTGATATTTAAAAAATGCTTTATATCTCATGTTATCATCATCAGCCTCTAAACGTAGACCCATTCTTACAAGAAACTTTTAGCTATACATATTAGTAGCAGCTAAACTCCGCGATGTTACGCGCGTTTGTTGTTGTAACCGCGGGCAAAGCCGCGGTTTTCCCGCGGATTTGCTGTCTCACCCCGTAATTGTGTTATTTACGAGATATATTTATCTAATTATTTATCTTTCTAAATAAGATATGTGATGAGAACATCTTATCACTGGTTGATTTTGTTCAAATATTAATACTTGTGTTGGAAAATCGTGTTTTATATTTATTTAGAAAAGTAAATAAAAAATCTTCTTTACGATTACTATTGTGAGTATTTTGTTTTACTCGACTACACGGTTGGCCTAGTGGTTTCAGTGGTCGCCACACCGCTTACTACTGCGCCAAGTGTTGTGGGTTCAAATCCTACATGGGACAACACTTTGTGTGATCCATAAATTGTTGTTCTAAGTCTGGGTGTACTTTGTGTCCGCTTCATGTATGTTTGTAAAGATCCCCGTGACACAGGAATGTATATTCCTAATGCGGGAGTTATAAAAAAAAGAAAGAAAAAGAATAAGACCGGTGTGTGTCACTCTGACAATTTAAACGACTGTAATGGCACCTTCAAAACCAAAATCTATAAATTTATTTAGGCCACAGAGAGAGAGTAAAGAAAGAAAGACGGTCCCCATTTCATCTCATCCACATTTTTTATAGTTTTTATCATTATTTTCATCACAACTAAGACTTGAAGACTCGAAGCCTTAAGACTTGAAGACTTTAAACACTTGACAATGGCAGAAATAGCTGATTACCTGGTTGCCATTTAACAAAAGAAGAAAAGAGTAAAGAAATAGTCAACACATAGGACTATAGATAGATTTGAACCGTTACCCACCATAAGCTTAGTTCCTTATAGATATTCAAATACAATTAGGTCTACATTCGTGTTAATATGCATTTCTTTGGTAACGTCCTTATTATCTATCATTTAATTACACATAATTATCTGCTGCAGTATCCAAAAAAACATTTGTTCCGAGTTCTAGTTAATTTTAAAGAGTATATCTTCAAAATATGATTATAACTGTTTTATCAAATATATTATCTACTGCAGTGATGATAAATGATAAATTTACCGTGGGATAGCCACGCTTCGGTACGAATGGGCCGGCTGGAACGGAGTGATACCACGGCCTCACAGAAAACCGGTGTAAAACACCTTTCACTGTCTCAATCGCTTAACATCAGGTGATACGTCTGCTCGTTTGCCCCCTATACAATAAAAAAAAGGTATAAATTGCATAGATCTCAGACCAATATTGATATAGCTAGCTTAATATTTAATCGCCCTAAACGAGGAACATCTTTATTGTTTTGACGGTTTCAAGCGATTAATTGGCCAAGTGGGTCGTGAGTTAAGTTTGTCACTAGTCTTTCTGACCCGATCGGGTAAAATATCAGCGCAACAGTTCGTCGGCATCGTAAAGGGCTTAGGGCTCACCGATGACTTTTGTTATATCTAAATATGTGTGATCTATATTTGAAATGAATACGTTACGTTAATAAATAAAAATATCCCTTATTTAAAATCACATATAACGAAAATTTTCTGATGGACCGTGATTATACCGTATACAGCACTGCTAACCGCCCTGGGTCTCCCATTATTAATGTCTTTATACACTAAGAAATAATTTTGAATCCACGTACTTAAACACGAATTAAGTACAACTCACGTCTAAAAATCATATTCTATTTATTTCTCTGCTATTTGTCTCTATTACTATTCTTCCTATTCCAGAATCAAAGTATCTCCATGTCAAATTTCATTGAAATTAGTGCACCAATTTACCCGTGAAAGCATAACAGACAGAGTTACCTTATATTTATAATATCAATGTGGGTTACCTCGGTAGACATCAACGCGCGACATACAACTAATCGTACCGATCGTTATATATGTATTTAGACAACTTGGATAAAATAAAGATTACGTTAATTGCATAAATTATATGTATAAAGATCACCACCATTTGTTACCTTTACTGTAGAAAAGGACACCATTCACTTTTTAGTCGACAAAACACTTTTATTTTCAAATCAACAAAAAACCCACATACAATAACAAAACACGATTCTAATAGATTTAATTAAATAGTACTAATATAGGTTCGATAATTTAAATCGATATAATTGCTGCGACAAGCGAATAATCGATTAATTCGACACTCGGTCGCATGCGTTCGTAACGCAAGCTCAACCGCTACTGATGCGAGAGGTGACGCTCGCAAACATAAATACCTCGGAGATCATCTCTTGATCGTATTAGCAATGCCTGTGCACATAATGTTATACTTCAGTACTTGATAAGGTCTGATACGTACTTCTTACCTACTATCTATATGATATGAGTGGATGACGTCATATTTTAGCTTTTCTAGATACTGGTTTTTAGGTTGGTTGTTTTTTTAAGGAGCACTAATGTGGAGAGGCAGGTCGCTAGAGACGGCAAGTTGCTAGAGGTGACAGGTCACTAAAGATGTTAATCTAGCTGTGAATTACAATTTCTAAACTTAAGTTAAAAGAAAGTGTCGAAATATTTATGATTATTTCTCTCTTTTTTACTCGACTGCGAAAGAAAGAGCGTTGTGTTTTCGAGTGTATGTATGTAGGTGTGTATATTTCTTTGGCACGCCCTAGAGCCTAAACGGTTTGTCTTAGTCGAGGGAGTGTCACTGGGTACACCAAAATAAAAAAAAAGCAATATAAAAAAAAATATACGCGTTCTTTTTTTTAATAATTCATTACTTTTTAAACGACAATTTCCGTACATACCTACCGATTAGAATACACTAGTGTATTGTTGTGGATTTTGCAAATATTCGCTATACTGACACAAAGAACACCCAGACTCAGAACAACGATTTGTGGATAACACAAAATATTTTTCTTTGTGGGAATCGAACCCTCACTACTCAGCACATTAGAAAGTGGCGAGGTGTTCACTTAAATCGCTAAGCCAAACTGATTTCACAATACGTTGTCCCATGTAGGGATCAAATCTACAACAATCAGCGTAGTGCGAAGCAGGGAGGCTGCCGCTGAACCAATGTGCCATCCGTAGTCATATTTATTAATATCTTGAGACTTGAAAACAATTTTATATACAAGCTAAAATTTATAAAACCCCCTACACAAGCACTTAATCGAGTAATCGTACGGTAAAAATGCCTTAAATCATTTTGGGAAAGAGCTGATACTCTTACACTGCTGGACCGATATTAACCAAACATAGCTGAGAACCACCGCAAGGAAACTGGCTTTCAAATGAAAAAAAAACCGAGTCGAAATCAATCCATTCGTTTGAGAGCTACGATGCCACAGATAGACACACACACACAGATTGTTATCGACGTCAAACTTATAACAAACTCTCTCTTTTTGCGGTGGGGGCTAAAATCATTACAATATATAAATATATAAAGGTTCCAAGCTTCTTAAAAAGGACTAGTAAATTATTTTCTCCTTTTAAAAAAAATAAAATCAGGAAAAATTATCTATTCCGATGTATTGTACATAAATTAATTGAGACAGTAAATATTACAGGAAGGAAAATATCATAAACAAATATGATCTTAACCTTTAGTTGAATTTCCTCCAGCAAACATTGAGAGCGAAATGAGCATTGTAGTTAAAGGAGAGGCACGTATAGTGCCATCTAGCAGATTTACAACGAACTACGGAGTAATCCTGCATTGCGCATGTGGAAAATCTTTAAGACTTCCCAATATTAACCTTTGGGCCACGGTCCATCTGAAGCATGTATATATTATAATCATTCCGCCATAACCCCATCTTTTCCTTTCCTCCTTCTCTTGAAGACTTCTCGTAAAAATTTTGTTTTGTTTTTCTGTACAAGCTTTTTGAGCAACATTTGAAATATTTCAGTTTAAATATATTAGTCCTATTTCTCTGATAATTCCTCTCCTGAATAGATTTATTTCTGATCCAAGAAGTGTTCATTATAGAATCAAAATTTCTTTTGGTTTTTCATCCAAATTCCCGCTCTAAAACCTTCAGAGAAGAGAAGGTTCGGATTCACTCGAATTTAATCATATTTATTGTAAGATAGATAATATCTGCACAGAGGTTGCCGTGAGTGATAAGACTGCCAATTGATATAACTTAAGTGTATGTAACTATGTCAGTTATATTTATATGTATACATATGCACTATTACATAAAATAATGTCAAAACATAATCAAAAATCTTTTACCCTTTTTTCAATCTAGATTGGGGTCTGCTTTTCTCTCTGAGATCAATCTGAGAATGGTTTATAGTACAGGCTCTGGCTAGTTAAGGAACCATTGATCTATTTCTAGAAACAGAAGACTTCGGTGCTCCACCCCATATAGTGATGCAATAAGTGAGAACTGACTGAACGAGGGCAAAGTAAACTGATTTTAGCCATTTAGTATCTAGGACACATCTAACCGTTTTAAATACATACATTAATTTACGTAACCTACGTATGTGTTCGTGAAATCCCAGGACATTATCAATGACTACTCCCAAGTATTTGATGGTATGTGTTTTTTGTAAGGGAGGACAAGCGCATCCCGTGCTGTGCGGTTCAGGGCACGAGTGGGCCAGTATCGCCAGTATCGTATAATGTGAAGCAAAAGGTGGAGTTGAAGGGTTGCCTTTTGATGAGAAAGTGATGTAGTGTGTTTTTTCACTGTTTAAAGTTAATAGGTTACTTCTTAGGCACTTGGATACAACACTGAAACATAACTGAGCGCATTCATAGGCTTCGCGCCACGTTCGACCACTAAACAATAGAGCGGTGTCGTCAGCAAACATTACCGCCTTACCCCTGGGAAGAGCGAGCATACCCATATTCATTCATTGACATAAACAAGGAAGAGCGTGGGACCGATGACACTCTCTTGGGGACCGATGACACTCCATTAGGGGGTGTCATCGGTCCCACGCTCGTAGCTCGTCGCTGTATTAGTGTCCTGTCTTAACTCTCTGTGTACGCCCACTTAGATAATCTCTGAAGAAATCCAGAGGCACACCTCATATTCTCAGGTTTTCCAATTTTGACATTAGGTTGGGTACGAAAACCGCGTCAAATGCCTTGGCAATATCTAAAAAAAATTCTGTGATTATGTATTCGGTGAGCTCATGTACAGCGTCTGAGGTGGATTTACCAGCACGAAAACCAAACTGTGACGGAGATAGAAATTTGTTTCTTTCTAAATAAGCAATAAGGCGATTGTACATTATCCGCTCAATAATTTTTGAAAGGGGCGGTAGTACAGTAATCGGTCTATAGTTGTTGACACGGCTTCCGTCCCCACCCTTAAAGATTAGGTATATGATGGCCTTTTTGAAGACGTTAGGGAATTTTCCTACAGAGAGTATAAGATTAAAAATGTACGTTAGAGGTGGCACTACAACGATTTCATGTCTTTTCAAGATACCACATGATATTTCATCCCAGCCAGTCGAACAGCCATCACGAAGGGATCTCAAGATCCCAGCAACTTCATCCTCATCAGTAGGCAATAGCACCATGGAATGATGACTTTTGTTGACACGAATTGACTTAGCGGCTTTAGTCTTATCGGTGACATTTCTTTCCGCCATGTGTTTTCCGATATTCATGAAATATTCGTTTACAAAATTAACAGAAGACTCCGGTGTGGTTAGGGTAGACAGCAACTGAGATGAAACATTATCTTTACGTTTAGATCTACTTGACATATTATTAATGACTGACCAAACTTGCTTAGTATCAGTTCCTGTTTTCTCATTCTCTCTCTTTTCGTAATTAACTTTAACATTGTATAAAAGTGTATTAAAAAACCTTCCATAACTCTTGTATGTCATTTTTAAGATTTCTTTATCAGGCGCCGTTTTCTTTAAATAGTATTTAACTTCTTATCACTAATATGCCCTCGTCATTCCCTGACAAATTAGGTTCAGAATCATAGAAGGTACACGCTGGCCTATTTGGTGGGGTCCTCGTGATAGAAGTGGCCATCGTTATACTTAGCTAATAGTTAATGATAAATGATATGGTATTCAATCAGCAGCCACACGTCACTAACACTGCAAGTGTCAAGTAATCTATTTAGTAACAAGAACAAAGTAGACAGTTGTATTCACGCAGCGACGTATATAATATTGTTACTTTGGTATGCAATATAGTTATACTCGATAAATAGCCGAGCTTAGCTTCCGAACGCAGCCGATGCGTCGTATCGGCTACGGCAAACTACAAATCGTGGCTCAAGGACACACCCTTGGCGCCGGCCAAGAGTGTGTCCTTGAGCCACGATGTTTGCCGAAGCCGATGACTCATGCGCCGCTGTTTTGAATTCTAATGTTTGTGACGTTGTTTTTGTAGTTAAAAAATTCCACGATATCTCTGTTGTTTATTGATGGATAAAAAAACTGTTTAGTTCAACGTTAAGCCCATGAAATAGGCACAATAGTATATTATAACAAAAACAAATTATTACACCAGTTATGATTTTTTATATACAAGTGCAAAGAAAATAGTGTTATCGCCCTCACAGCCAGGGGGTAAAATGTCGAGTATATATTTTACTTTCAAATCTCGTGTTTACTTATTTTATAACTATTTACTGCGCGATTACCGTAGTGGTTTAAGCGGTCGCCAAGCAGCTCTTTACTCCTTTGAGTGTTGTGGATTCAAACCTCATAAGGGAAAACACTGTGTGATCCACAAAATTTTGTTCCGGGTCTCTGCTTTCATAGTGTCCGTTTCATGTATGCTACATATGCAACATATGCTAATGTGGTACTTGTCTTAAAAAATAGCTCTTTAAAAAAATAGTCTGTAGTTTCTTTATACTATTATGCATCTGGTGACGGATTAAGAACCTGTAAGTGTGAAACGAGTCACCTGTTTGTACGGAGTACGACTAAGGAGTCGGGTCTGGCGACATTCACTACAGAATGCATAAGGATATTCAATTTACCCAAATGGATATAGTGGTATATATTGTTTCATATTTTCCTCATATATGCAGTGCACTATAGTTATGCATGAGTAAGCGCACGTAAAGGGGGGTTGTTCATTACGTCAGAAACGATTAACGAGTAAATGTAACAAGCCACTTGAAATAGAAATTACTTATACTCATAAGCAAGTACTTCGCCTATCTTAAACTCGATTTCATAGTAATCTAAATAAATAAATAAAATGGAAGTGTAATAAATTGAATGTGTTATTCCAAACTAACAGCTTTCCACTAAAGCGTATTCTAAACCATACCTTTAGGGAATACGGTACCTTCATCTAAGATTTTTTTAAGTTTTTACCTGTCCGTCTATCTGTTTGTTCTGATTATTAACTTGAAAGCCTGGACCTATTCTGACGGGACTTTCACTGTTAGGTAGGTAACGATATAATTATTCTTTTTATTCTAACTTCGCCCCGCGGCTTTTCCGGCGGTTCTTGTAGTACCTTTAGTTGGTTCAGCTAGTTAATTAATGACTATATTTCATTCCATATCACTACGACAAATATCTATATATTTAGTACGATTAAAATATATTTTTTTGCATGTTCCATTTTCATAATTACATTATGTATCTAGCGCAGATAAAATCTTTTTAAAAAAGTTCTTAAGTAACTAATCAACTAATAAATATTCAATATGTTTTTATTACTATCTATAAAAATTATACAATTTGTCTTTTATAAAAAAATTGGTTGCTTGTAAAGTCAGTTTACGGACGATAATAAATAAATATTTTAGACTTCTAACACACAACGCCATTGTCGTCTTTGTCTAGTTCCAAGCTAAGCAAAGCTTGTTATGGGTACTAGACAACTGTTACATACATACTTTTTTGTAAATACATAATGTTATGTGCGTGAGTCACAAGCCGAACGCTTAGGCCGATCGCTTGTTCCGCGCTCTCGCTTGTACGCTCAGCTCGGGCGGAACGTGTAAATGAGTCGTACTTTTTCGTGCGTGCAGCCGGCGCTCATCGATTTTTATGACGTTATAGCGTCTAAAATTAGCTGACTCGCTTAAAACAAACAAAAAAATTGGCAGTCATAAGGGCTGCCGATAGAAGTAAATACTTATACCTTAGAATGTTATTTGTAAATATTTTTTTTTTGTTTTTATTACTATCTATAAAAATTATACAATTTGTCTTTTATGAAAAAAATTGGTTGCTTGCAAAGTCAGTTTACGGACGATAATAAATAAATTTTTAAGACTTCTAACACACAACGCCATCTAGTTCCAAGCTAAGCAAAGCTTGTTATGGGTACTAGACAACTGTTACATACATACTTTTTTGTAAATTCATAATGTTAAGTGCGTGAGTCACAAGCCGAACACTTAGGCCGATCGCTTGTTCCGCGCTCTCGCTTGTAGGCTCAGCTCGGGCGGAACGTGTAAATGAGTCGTACATTTTCGTGCGTGCAGCCGGCGCTCATCGATTTTTATGACGTTATAGCGTCTAAAATTAGCTGACTCGCTAAAAACACACGAAAAAATTGACAGTCATAAGGACTGCCGATAGAAGTGAAAACGTATATCTTAGAATGTTATTTGTAAAAATAATGTGTAAAATTAGTAATTTCATCATAAAATTATCAACATCAAACATTAGCATGTCGGTAACGCGGTATAAGAAGATTTGTGACGTCAGCATGTAGGAGACGCGGTGACGCGAACTCATAACATTTTCTCCTACCAAAAAATGCTCAACGCGACTGAAGAAGTGTACACTAAAAATACGTGAAAATCGCTTAGATAGTTTCGGAGTTTATTGTAAGCAACAATGTAACACGAGAATTATATGTAACAGACATGTCGTTAATTAATGAGCGGTATAATTAACCAATAACATTATATAATAATAAATAGTTGGGACATTTAACACACAACAGCATCTAATCCAAAGCTTGTGTTACTAGACAACTGATATAAATATACTTTTTATGGTAACTACATATATATTATAAGCTGTCAAACTCCGAAACAAATATTTGCAGATCATACAAGCATTTGGCCCGACCCGGGAATTGTATCTGGGACCTCAAGCACAGCAGTCGCATACGCTGCCACTACACCACAGAGGCAGTCAATAAACAGCGAAATAAAAATTAAAATATCTTAGCACATTTAACATATGCATGGGCGTACCCAGGTTCTGAGCCAGACGGGGCCAATCTGGTTTTTATAATAGACTAGCTGATCCTCGTGGTGTTCCCCGATATTATTGTTGTAGCCGCGAGTAACGGCACGGGGCGAAGCTAGTCTAAAAATTAGGGTTATTTATGTACTTTAGATTAAGATGTTCCTTACATCATTAGCTATCTGCCGGTGAAAGTCAAGTCAAAATCAGTCCAGCCGTTTCAGAGATTACCCGAAACAAAGGGACAAAGGGATTGTTATATTAAAATAACCGCATTTTTGCAATGTTTCTGTTATACATAATATATATACATACACAAAATATCTAAACAAATACACACAAGAACGGCTGAACCGATTTGGCTGAAAATTGGTGGGGAGGTAGCTTAGAACCAGGACGGACATATAACTATTTACGAAGGATTTCTTTTTACTTTGCGCCGCTGACTTAACCGCAATCGTTGTTGTAACGCGGGTAACACTGCGGAGCTCAGCTAGTTTGTAATACATGCATATTACAGTATAGAAAATCAGTGAATGTCAAAAACTTCCGTGCCAAGATAGCCGGGTCGTTAGTACTACATAATATTGGTCTTGCATGAGAATCGTGATTGTCTATATTCTATACAAATAAATAAAGTTGGAGTATACATTTGTAATATTAAAAGAACCTTTTTACTTAATGCATATGTATGTATACACACGGTAGTAATATCAAATTATATTTTTTTTACAATTTATGTTTTTCTGTCTGACAGTTTGTTCGGCTAATCTCTGGAGCGGCTGACCCGATTTTGACAGGACTTTCACTGGCAGATAGCTGATGGCATAAGGAGTAACTTAGGCTATTTTTTTAGACTAGCTTCGCCCTGCTGCGGTGCCAGGAGTTATTGTTGTTACCGCGGATAACACCGCGGGGCTTAGCTAGTTGTAAATAAAATCATGAAGTCGCTTTATTTATTTGAAAATTAAGTTATGCTATGATCTAGAAACAAATTATTTCAAATGCTAATACTCCATATACGTACTGAACATATATATACAAAATAAGTTTAAATTAAATAATACTTATTGGAATAAGTCCAAAAATTAAAATAAATAAATTAATTAAATTAACCTTGGGAGAGCCACGCTTCGGCATGAATGGACTCGACCGGAGTGATACCAAGGCCTCACAAAAAACCGGTTGGAAACAGCACTTGCGCTATGTGACACCGAGTGAGTGAGGAAACCGGAGACCTTTAACACCATATGCTCCCTTAGTCGCATCATATGACACCCGTGGAAAAAATAAATGTGGTGACATATTCTTGACTACTACGAGATGAAAAGTCAAAAACAAATTAATAACATGTTATATATAAATAAAAATGAATCGCCGAAATGTATGCACGCGCATAAGTTCCGATCGGCTGCACCAAAATAAATGATTCTTTCTTTTATGTCTTCGTTATTGTTAGGACAAGGTTTGTATACAAGAAAAGAAAAGTCTGTTCGGTGGATGTGGGAAGCTGAGACAGACATGTAAAAATGGCGGTACGAAGTTCGCCGGGTCAGTTAGTTTTGATATAAAATATCATATACTACTTTAAACATTATCTTTCTTACTAAATGTTCTAACATTGACGAATATATTTTGATAGTAAACAGATCACAATAATTTTACTCTCTAAAGAAGTTAAAAATAAAGTTATTTCGGTGATATAATCTTATCATAAACTGTGTTTGGTACTATAGTATGTAGCCCATAGTTATCTAATCCCGTCACTAAGAACCTGTCATATGCAGTGATAAGCCAAAGGCCTTCTACTGCTTCACCGCGCTATTTTGTTCAGAACCTATCTCGACAGGTATTGAAAATAATGACAACAACGGCTTTCTGTACAGTTAGCTGTTTTCTTGAGATCTGTTTTTTTTTCTTGAAATACTGTATAAGTTTAAAAAAACAAAATTGGTTTGAGATTTTTAATAACAAAGAATACAAAATTGTCTGAGGTCCCTCTGATATTCCAAGTATTTATATCGCAAATATTATTTTAAATCAGCTACTAGTTCAAACAGTTTTACTTGTATATCACAATTTCCACAGAGTGACCGCATGCATCGGACCTCCGCAACCTTTCTTTTTTATTACACTGTATATCACCTGCTAGTGTCGGACATCCGCATCCCTGAGGGTAAACTGAATTGGAAGATTGAATTAGTGCCTGTATATTTGATAATGATTGTCATAAGTGTTCATAATAACCGGGACCGACGGCTTAACGTGCTCGACGAGGCACGGCCGGGAAACTCCGCCATCTTCCATACTTCGGGATGCTATTAAGAATTTCTTGTTGAAAAAACCCAACAGCAGTGCGCCCCGTGAATCGAACCCGAAAACCTCTTAAGAATTAAGTGTTTTCAAACTATATATATTATAAATTAACTATTTTGCGAAATACTTCTAACCTAAAATCTCAATTTAAGAAAGAAAATTGAGTTAATTGTGCAACGTACGGTCTATTGATGTTTCTTGCAGCCGCTATAACTTTGAGTAAAGGTGCTGAGTTATAAATTCTTACGAACATTATTTGTCACATACCAATACCATATGCCCGTGCTTGGCCAGCGTGGATACGTATGGCCTTAACCCTCTCCAGAGAGGAGACCCGAGCCCAACAGTGGAGCATTATGGGTTGTTGATGATTATTTGTCACGTATACCCAACTGCGTCAATATCTAGAACGAAGTCTGCACTGATGACGAAACGAATACATTTAAGTGGTTACTTCACCACTGCATAGTCCGCTGGGTTTTGTGGATTCGAATCCCAAGAGGTACACACACTCAAGGTTGTAGAGCCACTCTTGTTTCAAAAGAGAGGTGTGTCCAGCCGTGGACTACTAAAGTTACTAACAGTCTATTTGCAAAGTAGACATCCCAACGAAATAATTTTATTTAGTGCAAGCAATAAATAAAATTATGTCGTCGGGACAAGCCCAGTCATTTGTGTAGTATGGCGTCACCGGGTTTTTTACCGGTTTTCCTGCAATCGGGTACAATGTGCATAAAGTCACATGTGAATATGCAAATATAGGTAGGCACTATTTCTCCTTTCTCTCCTTGGATCTAAAGGAATCTAGTTATCTTCTTTTTACCTGACTGCAAAGAAGGTGGGTTATGGTTTTCGAATGTATGTAGGTACGTTACATTTCTTTGGCACGCCCTAGAGCCTAAACGGATTGTCGTATTTTTATGTGAATGGTGTCAATAGATTCGTCTTAGTCGTAAGAATGTCACTGGGTACATGAAAATTAAAAAAAAAAATTAAAAACAAACCTAAACTCAATAAAGATGATAGATATTGCGCAAATATCGGATTCTTTGATTTTTTAATTGTAGGCTTATTTCTATGTGCTAGTAAATCGATATAACCCGATAAAAGAAGGCCAATGAATACAGAACACAAAAAAAAATTGTTTGTTAATTAGAATTGCCTATTACCGTTTAATGACATTTAACCACCAATGCCGTAATTGAAAACTTCAGTATTACTTAGATCACGATTTTCAATTTATTTAAAAAAAACCGGCCAAGTGCGATTGGACTCGCACACCAAGGGTACCTGTAGATTACCCGCGATGGCGTGCGGTTTTAGTCGGTTCGAGTCCGACATGCCACCAGGAAGTGGTATCCGAGGGGATACCGCACGGGAAAAAAAAGGTACCTGTAGGTATAGGTATATTATATGATGTATTTTTTAATTTTTCAATAATTTATGGTTTTGGCAATTATACCTTATCTGTTCTATAAGACGTTGCTTCGTATCAAATTTTAAGATTCCGAGTTCACGGAAAATATTCTGTAGGTTTAAATTCCCTTGCGAGTGTCGAAAATCAAATACAATATCTACATTTTCATTACAAAGAAATGCAACAGATAAAATAAGTTTTAGATAGATAAATAATAAATTAAGATGACAGGTAATGTTCTTTAGAATATAAGACGGTTTAACCAATTTCATACAACAAATACAAAAGATGTGGAAATAACAAATCCTAACCGATAATGTTGAATAAAATATCAAAATATTTAATTTTATAATGAAAATGTAAAAAAACTTACACTGAAAAAAAAACCTTACAAAGAAATAAATACATTTTACAGTGAAAATGTAAAAAAACTTACACTGCCTTCAAAATCAATTGGATCTAAATATAATCATATTATCATAACACATTCAAACATGTTATTTGTACAGTGTTTGTAGTGTTAATTGTATATGAAACCATTAAAACATAATTATCGTTTACGTAACACATTTCTTCGTATACAGTAATGCACACGAGAAGCCTGGTAATATGTTTATACAATTTTTCACATTTTTATGTAAGTACTTACCAACACCACTATATATGCAGCTTTATAAGCGATCGTTTTTCTTCTTCTTCTTCTTCTTTTGATGAGATGACAACAAGCCGGATCAGCTATTTCTGCCAATGTCAAGTATTTAAAGTCNGGGTTATGGTTTTCGAATGTATGTAGGTACGTTACATTTCTTTGGCACGCCCTAGAGCCTAAACGGATTGTCGTATTTTTATGTGAATGGTGTCAATAGATTCGTCTTAGTCGTAAGAATGTCACTGGGTACATGAAAATTAAAAAAAAAAATTAAAAACAAACCTAAACTCAATAAAGATGATAGATATTGCGCAAATATCGGATTCTTTGATTTTTTAATTGTAGGCTTATTTCTATGTGCTAGTAAATCGATATAACCCGATAAAAGAAGGCCAATGAATACAGAACACAAAAAAAAATTGTTTGTTAATTAGAATTGCCTATTACCGTTTAATGACATTTAACCACCAATGCCGTAATTGAAAACTTCAGTATTACTTAGATCACGATTTTCAATTTATTTAAAAAAAACCGGCCAAGTGCGATTGGACTCGCACACCAAGGGTACCTGTAGATTACCCGCGATGGCGTGCGGTTTTAGTCGGTTCGAGTCCGACATGCCACCAGGAAGTGGTATCCGAGGGGATACCGCACGGGAAAAAAAAGGTACCTGTAGGTATAGGTATATTATATGATGTATTTTTTAATTTTTCAATAATTTATGGTTTTGGCAATTATACCTTATCTGTTCTATAAGACGTTGCTTCGTATCAAATTTTAAGATTCCGAGTTCACGGAAAATATTCTGTAGGTTTAAATTCCCTTGCGAGTGTCGAAAATCAAATACAATATCTACATTTTCATTACAAAGAAATGCAACAGATAAAATAAGTTTTAGATAGATAAATAATAAATTAAGATGACAGGTAATGTTCTTTAGAATATAAGACGGTTTAACCAATTTCATACAACAAATACAAAAGATGTGGAAATAACAAATCCTAATCGATAATGTTGAATAAAATATCAAAATATTTAATTTTACAATGAAAATGTAAAAAACTTACACTGAAAAAAAAACCTTACAAAGAAATAAATACATTTTACAGTGAAAATGTAAAAAACTTACACTGCCTTCAAAATCAATTGGATCTAAATATAATCACATTATCATAACACATTCAAACATGTTATTTGTACAGTGTTTGTAGTGTTAATTGTATATGAAACCATTAAAACATAATTATCGTTTACGTAACACATTTCTTCGTATACAGTAATACACACGAGAAGCCTGGTAATATGTTTATACAATTTTTCACATTTTTATGTAAGTACTTACCAACACCACTTTATATGCAGCTTTATAAGCGATCGTTTTTCTTCTTCTTCTTCTTTTGATGAGATGACAACAAGCCGGATCAGCTATTTCTGCCAATGTCAAGTATTTAAAGTCTTCAATTCTAAGTCTTTGAGTCTTCAAGTCTTCGTCATGATGAAATTAATGATAAAAAGTATTAAAAATATGGATGACATGAAATGGGGACCGTCTTTCGAAAAAACAAAATGCGATCTGAGCGTTCGTTTTTTTGCTGTCCGGGTATTCCGAATATTTCAGATAATAATATAATAAATATTTCAGACATCTAAACACACAACGCCATCTAGTCCCAAACTAAGCGGAGCTTGTATTATGGGTACTAGACAACGGATATGAATACATAAATACTTTTTTTTTGTAAATACATACATATTATACATAGAAAACATCCAAACTCCGAAACAAATATTTGTAGATCATACAAACATTTGGTCCGACCCAGGATTCGAACCCGAGACCTCATGGACAGCAGTCGCGTATGCTACCACTGCGCCACCGAGGCCGTCATATGGATGTGGAGGGTGGCATGGAATATCAGCAGCCTTATTCATACCGTGGGTGACGTAAGATAAGAACTGACTACAGCACTATAACTTATATTTCAATAACATTCTATAAACACGGTCCTTGCTTTTAAGGCGGAAATAGCCTGATTTTTCATTTTAACATCTTCTTTAAAAACTTCTTACATTCATCAAACATCTTTGGGCCACTATCACCATACTGCATTGTTGCATTATCTGGATTTGCAATGTACATGGTTACCGCTACTTTCCGCTCATACTTTCCATCTGGCAAAGAGAGTCACTTTGACAGGTCTTTATATATATAAATTGTCCTCTATTACAGGTACAATCCAAACACTTACTGAAGAGTGTAAATGCGATGAGTTCATGGATTTACCTTCAGATTCAGGCGAAACTGATTTTATTAATCAAAGTTTGAACACGGAAAAGTCATTTATAGATGATAAAAGTTTGAAGCTACATCAAACGAATAGTAATAATTCCAGAACATTTGAGCAAAATAAGGTAAACTTAAATCGTCACCATATTATCAGCAGAAGAATGGAAAAAAAAGAAAATCCACAAGATGCCGTGTTTAAAGGAATCATAAACGGACTTGTAAAACAATCGTTACTCGATAACAACCGATCTTTGCATTCTTTAGACAACATTAGGAACCGAATCAAAAACGAGGTAACCTACCAAATAGGTTTCATTACAAGATTTATAAAGCATCAAAGAGATCTAATGAATGATTTTTTTGATTTGGCAATAAAAAACAGACATAATGTTTTGATATTGCAACAAATGAACGTTTTCGAGCATATAATGCACACTAATGTTAATATAACAAACTTGGTGAACAGGCTGGTGTCCATACACATTAAGCACAAAAACCGCATGAAGCAAAAAGTTCCGGACCATCCTCTCTTGCCCAAAGAAGGAGAGCATACTAACAAGACAAATACAACTTTACCAATTGCGCGGCGAAGATTATTCCCCTCACACACTCACCAAACTAGTAGAAAACCTCCATATATATTTTACCAACAGTTAAAAGAACCATGATACGCAATTAATTTCAGTGGCAACATACAATTGAATAAAATTATAACCGAATAAATGTATGTACGTATATGTATGTATGCTTAAGAGAAAAACAGCTCTAGGATTAATTAGATCTAGATTTTAATCGAATATTAGCAGGGGCGTCTTTACTTAAAGTACACTCTGCACTTCCTATAGTGCGATCCAAATGGGCGCATCAAATCTGGGCGCTTACTGAAGCTCGCTATACTTAGGTATAAAGACTGACACGTAACTCGGCCAGATTTCGTTAGATGCGCAGAAGTCGTTCTTAGGTCCCTTTGGTTGATAAAGTGAGGCGGGGATGTTGTAGCACCGTTCCGAGCAAGTGATTAGAGCGTCAGTCGGGTACACCTGGATTTTGTTTGTTTTGATTTGTTGCTCTAAGTGTACTATAGGCGAACTTACTCATACTACGCCGAAATCTGGCCAAGTTACACGGCAGCGCCTATACTATAATTTTCCCGAGCTTGATAACCGTGATAAGCATATGTCTAAGGCTTTCGTAGCTTGAGGCTTTTGGTGAACTACAATCCACTGCTGGATATGGGTATGTCCCATTATACGCCACTTATTTATCTACTTTAAAATATAGTAAAGATGAAGTAGTATAGGGCGTTCGAGTAATGATTGCTCATGGGTGTTTCACTAGCTAAAAACGCTTCTGAATATTAGAGTAAGTTATGATTACATGTTGTACTATTTTAATATTTTTTTTTTTACGTACACTTAAGTAGAAACCCAGAATTCCTAAGGAATCAATTCTGTTATTTACAAGCCTTTCTCAAATCATTATTTTCATTGATATAGCTCTCTTTTATGCTGAGGCACAAGATAACATAACATGAAGCTTGCAATGTGAGCAATCAAGGCATTGTCTATATTAATATTATAAATCGACAAGTTTGTGAGGTTTATCAACAACCCATAATGTCCCTCTGCTGGGTCGGATCCGGAGAGGATAAAAACCATACGTCCCTACGCTGGCCGAATGAGAGTTGGGGACTGGCAAAACAACATTGTGGCTACGTAATCTTACCGTTGGATGTTTTTAAGCCGCCCAAAGACCCCCAAGTTTCACGACTGTTATCTTATGATAACAACAGGGACCGACTGCTTAACACGGAAACGATCATGGTATCGTGCCACCGTGACGTCGATGCTTACCCGTGGTGATTGTTTCTAATCACTGAGTGCAACTGAGATATGAGCGCCTCATTGTGAGGTTGTCGGGAGTAATCTCTGAATCTAAAGAACTCATTTTGAAAATTCTTTCACCGATAGAAAGACACGTTATTTGTAAATGTTATAGTAGGCTCAATACTGGCTCGAAAAATGATGAGTGTTTCACCAAGTGAGTGAGGATACCTGAGGCTCATACCCGAACACCTCTTCCCATCCCCTTCCATATCCCCCAAAGGCCAGCAACTTATTTGTGACGCCTCTGGTGTTGCGGGTGTCCATGGGCGTTTGTAATCGCTTACCATCAGGCTATACGTATGATCGCTATTCCATAAAAACTTCAATAAACTAGGTTGGGAGATCCTTTTTCGTTTTTTCGTAAGACAGTCCCCCATTCCATTTCATTCTCAAATTTTGTTATCAATTTCATCACTACGAAGACTTGAAGACTCGAAGAATTAAGATTTAAGGACTTTAAATACTTGACTTTGTCAGAAATAGCTGATCAGGCTGGTTGCCACATCATCAAAAGAAAAAGTAAACTAGATTGGGGTCAGTTTTCGATCTAATACGACAGGGCTGAACTATGATTTTTTACGTGGAGAGACTACCATCAGAGTATGAGACCTCCTCAACCCAAGTACTAGGCGAAAGATTCCTCGAGATAGATTTAGGTTACAATAAAAAATCAAACAATAATACATACAATAATTTAATCAATTAACACTTATTTACTATTGGTTATTGCCTACAGTATTGTAAAAAGTCGGCCGATTGTCATAGCCAAGCTTTCTAAAGTCCTTGGAAATCATGTTAAGCGTTGCCGACACGCTGCCATATGATTCTGTCCTGAGTACTAAAAATAAAAACGGCTGTATATAACGAGTAAATAGAAAATAAGGACGACAATATTTTTCAATGAAGCAGACAAATCAGTTTCTGAAAAGCTCTTCTAGCCCTGCCCACTTTGACAAATCATTCCAGATTTCTTTACGATTAATAATTATAATGACAAAATTTGAGCATCTTCTGACGGAGAAATCTCTAATACGGAAGTTCCTACGAGACCCGTCTGAATTCAATAGTCATAAAATATTTATTTATCGATTACCACACTAAAGTTTATTAACATTTCCGATAGTTTCAACTTAAATATCAGATTTTATAAAGCGCTTGAAGAAATCAATCCAAAAATAAGTTCAATCCATGTCAATGTCGTAAAAGTTACGATATTGTGACGTTATAAAGTTGTAAATAATGGGAGCATTTAATAAAAAAGTGTTTTCTCTCATCGAAACTACTTACAGTAATTATCCTTGCCAGTAGCCAACATTTTCGGGTCTGCTAATTCAGGATATTTGCCAGTGATCCAAGACAGCCATTCTCCTAAAACTGTAGCCGCTCGGGGCCTCAGCAAAGGAGCTGATGTCAGGAGATGGCCAGGAGTAGGAGGCATCAGAAATAAAGAATAACCTCTTAATGCATCACCACTTATAGTATTCTGTGCTCTTACAGTGACAAGTAACTGAGGCCCTAAGAGCAAAAGAAAACAATTATTAGCAAATTCACATTCGTAGCTAAACTCTATACTCCATTATGAACATAACATTGGAAATAAACTTACATCCAGATACATTAGTACTGCTAAACACTATTTCTAAAGGTAAATTAAATACTACCCGCTCGGGGTCAACACCAGAGCGTGCCATTTGACTTGTACCTGACGTTAAGCCCGACATAGGACTCCAATCGGGACCCCAAACAAATTCATAATGTACACACAATTGATCATCAAATACACCACCGGGGAAACATACATACTCAATCTGGCCACTGAAAGACACGAGAAATTTCGTAGTCTCAGTGTCTCTCATTGTATAAAATGCATAAAAGTTGTAATTCTCGCAGTAAACCGTGTTCCGCTTCGATCAACAGAATAATCAGGAGCAATGGAAACAAAACAAATCGTAACTATAGCAACGATTGTTCTAGTATTACCAGTAAAAAAAACTACATTCCGTTTTTATCCACATGGAAAAACGTTTGAAGTTCTCACCACCAAACTTCTTCTAAATGTAATATCACTACAATAATATTTTTTGTATATTATAATCATAATCTATATATTTAACATAGTCAATACGCTTTAATTGGTTTTGAGAAATAATAACACAATCAGTTTTTTTTTTACTGAGATGCGACTTCCAGAGACAAAGCTGAACATGCTTCCGCTCGACTGTTTTATCGACAAGCTTATAAAACTTTGTCACTAGGTGGCACTAAAGGTGCTTTCAAAATCCCAATCGGCCACCATTGTGAAGGCAAATCTATTGAATAGTTTGAGGATTTTTACTTTTTTATGATCGCAATCAGCGAAATATAAAGTTTTATTTGGTAAGATACAGTGCCCAGTATTTCACCAATCGAATGTAAACTGATAATTGTGATAAAAGTGCTTAAATTCAAAACCTAAATGCGTTCAAAATGTCACGCGAAGTGAGCATCAAATTTGTGAACACCATACCATGCACTAAATAATCTTAGTTTTCATCTCAATAAGCGTACGTTTACGGTGGAAGTGTATAGTTTTGCGCCAAGGATACGTGTGGCACGCTGTGGATAGATGAAAAATCTAACTTGCGCTGATGAAAACGTTTCAGAAGTATCTGTACACGTCGTAAGGGAGCGCAGTTACGCGGGCGAAGGCTTCAAACTTGCCGGCATCATTATGGTGGACTGAAGGAGTGTTAGTTGACGGATCTGTGTTGAATACGTGTTGTAAACAGTGTCGCGAGGGTGCCGCGCACGATGTCGGGCGGCTCTCAGCACAACCCCAATGGTCGGCAGTCGCAGCTGGGCTCGCAATGGAGCCCCCTGCAGGTGGTGCTTATTATTCACGTATTGTTATTCACTAACTAACCTATATCAGTTTCGTAACATCCTGTCGAAATTGTTTAATTTGCATGTTGTATTTACTTGAATGCTTTTTTACCTTTAAGCTGTTCAAACATTCTACTAAAACATGAGTTAAGTTTAAAAAACAATTTAACTTTAATGGAAGTGTGTTTTTGCTTTGTATGTAGATGTTGCAGCTTTTGCCAATCAGCTGTTTGCATTGACATACTTGATGGGGTGACACATAGGTATATTGGCGTTTCACTTACATTCAAATACATGGCACAGATAATTAATTCTATTCTTTGTTACTATAATGTACTCAACAATTGTTAAAAAAATATTTTGTTGATTGAAACCACTTAACACATTTACAAAACTTAATAAATGTGAGTGATATATAAAATAAAAGTTTAGATAAAAGTATTACAAACTGCTTGAGAAACTTGACAATGCTTTTCAATGAAAAAATGTTTTTCTATTTATAGTGGGATAGATAAAATACCAATACTAATTATTATCTATGATAAAAAGATAAGTAATTTGTTTCTCTTAGCAATCCTTTTCTCCACAGTTTTTCCCTTAAAATAATATTATAATAAATCTTTTAATCAGACCACTTTGTGTCCTTATTGTTAGATACAATATAACTTATTCTATGGTTAGTTTTACTAATCAAACAATCAAGGCTAAAAATATTAGGAATAATAAAACAATAAAGTGTTAATTCATACTGTCGTGTTTCGCTGTTGACTGTGAGTCCAAAGGCCCAATGATCTGTGTGGTTCACTGTGCTGCATAGTTGCATATTCTGCATTCTCAAAGACTATGGTAACTCTTAAATTCTGCTCATGCTTTTAATCAGGAACAGTAGTGTCACTATGGTCTAGCACACTGACTCTACTCACACACACACAACTTATTTTTTTATGTATGAGTCTACTCATATATAAAAAAATAAGTTATTCTACTCATACATAAAAAAATAAGTTACTTAGCCTGCAGTGAAAAACATAAACTCTACCTCAATTAAGCATACTGATTTTAAAACCTTAAATAAGTAACTTGTCCAAGTTCATAATGGTATACTACTAACATAGGATGTATATAATTGCACATATTAATGTACAGGCATATCAATATCTACCTATATATAAAAAAAACATTATATAGGTTTGTATATACTAAAAAAATATTCAAAAGCTTGTGCACCAAATCAGCTCAATTTTTGACACAATTTGAAGTTTTTGACACATATTGAAGATTGTTTGTATCTACTTTCTTTTTCATATCTTAACATCTGCAACATCAAGGCTTGTCATTAAGATAAATGTTTTATTAAAATAAATGTTCTATAGTTAGACTCTCTTTCACTGGTTACAAATAAGTTTTGAATAGCTTATAAAATTGATAATTTGATCTACCTTCTGTATAAAATGTGGCAAACCATCTGTAGTACGAGCTATCTGGAAATTTTCTAAAACCGGTGAAACATTTCCTTAAACTTTTTATACATAGTATAAGTCAAATATCTTCAGTACACTGACAGACAACTCAATACTAATTAATTCTAATTAAAAAGAAAAATATTTTAAGATTATTAATTTAATATGTTGTTTTATAAATATACACAATTATTACTAAATGTTATACTTGTTATATTATCTAATTAGTAATAATTGTTGTAATAAAAATTTATATAGTAAAAAATGTCGTGGGAAAATTTATTTAAGGATTATTTACAAAAAAGACTTAGTTATTTAGCATGGCTTTTTACTGCAAGTAATCATTGCAGTGATGGCTAAAAGAATTTGTGGAGTAGTTTTTGATTAATTTTCAATCAAACTTTTCTGAAGTTTAAAGTTTCGGAGTTATTTTGTTTAAGTCTTTTATTAATTCAATTCTAACTTTTTAAATATTTTCAAAATGGTTAAGAGTAAGTAAGTAAGGTCTCATTTATGTAGCCTTTACTCTATTGAAGGAAAGGACTTTCTAAACAAATCCAATGGACCCTGATTCTGGCCATTGACTTGCTGGACTAATGATTAGAAACCTTGACTGCAAAGCCTCAGATTGTTGGTTCAATTCTAACCCATGATATACTATTATATGATAGCATGACCATTTGTGGTTATCAACAGCATGGTGCCTAGTTTGATATCAGTGTTTTTACCTGAAATTAGGTATTTAACACCTTGGCTGTACACTAACTCATGTGTCCATGGAAATTATTAGTGTAACTCATAGAAATCTTTTCCTAATTTGTAAACTCCATGCATGTCAGTGTTACACTTCATAAATTGTAGTCTATAGTAGAATATCTAAAGTTTGCATGCTTTGAATATCAAATTCTGTATATAAACGCGTGATACAATATTTTTGGTATAATCAGTAAGTGTGTTATACTCTAAGTCCACTCATCATCAATAGATAACAGTCCAGTGTTAGACATAGGAATATTCTTTAACAGAGATTTTGGTAAGGGAGACTGTGTGCAAGTCCACAGATAGGTATAGGCCTGTTCTTAAACAGAGATTTTGGTAAGGGTAACTATGCAAGACAACAGCACTGCAAAGAAAAAAATAACTTGAAACAAAACACTATACCAACCTGTTTGACCTTTGTGGTGTATTAGGCCAAAATCTCTTTTTAAACTCTACTTAAAAAGAAAAATACAATGCTTCAAGTCATAACCAACTAATATAATAATGCAAATCTGCGTGTTATCAGTTACAGGTGGCAAATCTCTTGGCGAGGGCCCCACAAGCACACATGGCATCAGACAGAGGCGTCACGTGGCACACACCGACGCCTCCGCCTCACCTCTATCACGTACCAGCGCCCTCACCACCCGACCCACTTCAGGTATGACCATTATCCGAAACAATGTTGAAACCACCATATTCTTGAACATCATAGTTTTCCACCGGTTATTGGTTCAAACACCACATGGGACAGCAGTTTATAAGATCCACAAATTGTTGTTCTGAGTCTGTGTGTTCTTTGTATAAGTTTGATACATGTTTGTAAAGTCGCCCGTGACATTTGGATATTCTTAGTGTGTAGTTGAAATATTTTTGTTGCAAAGTTGCTTGCTTATGGGTATGGAATTAATTTATTACTATGGAATATTATTTATTTATTCATCACCTTCTTCCATGATACAAAATTTTAGTGCAATTCAGAAAATAGTAACCATGCCATCTCAATTGATTTGTATTTGGAAGTTTAAGTTAAGTGTTGATACACTGAACTTAAACTTTTATCGAATAACATGATAATTTTATAAATATTCATACAGACCTCTAGACGCAGTGTATGTACCCGTATTCGGTCTTGACACCAAACACTTATGAAATGTATGACATATTTTTAATTCTAGTCGCCATAGTCAAGAATAAACTGAAAGAGTCACTCATTAGGCATTTTTACGCATAATAATAAACATCAATTCCAAAACCAGTTAAAATAATCTATCAGGATCATCAAAAAACTGTATCAAGCTGGGTGAAAACCATTATTGGGCAGCACCGTTAGAGGGCGTGGTTTTAACAATAATTTAGCTGTTTACAGAAAACTTTACACTGGGAATCTAGTGCGAGTTTATTTCTGCCATTTATTTTACTTGAACTTTACTATTTACTGATAGGTATTTCGTGATATTTTCTGAATAAGAGTTCATTATATTCTCATATTCTCAACTAGCGACCCGCTCATACTTTGTACGGAATTTTCGGCTTTTCTCTATGATATGCATATTAGCTTGTGTTATACATGTAAACCTTTTCTTGAATCACATCTATCTCTATTGACGGGAACCACATTCCAAACTTACAAGAACAAAAACCAACTATATTTTATTCTACGAAAATATACTAAAGCTAAAAGTGTTCATTGAACACTGTACATATATCTGTAAATATACGTTGTAAATGATTTTAGACTTTGAAAATACAGTCTATCGATTAGTTCCGTCAGTAATCATCTCATCTAACACGCTCAACTACTACCATCACTCGCATAATCACTCTACTAACTACCATGTATATTAACCTGCCTTATCGATCACTATCGTAGGGTCTGTTGCAATTGCAGGCGTTGAAAACCGGCTCCAACTCAGTGTTCAGACATACGGCCACCCCACCAGAACTGTACAGACATACGCCCACGCCACCGGACAAGCACCTCATGAGGTAAGTTGTGACACATTTGCTCTTTCAAATAAATTATAAGAAATAACTTCACAAGTCTCTTGAACTTTCTTAACACGAGTCGTCCATTCAATTTCGTACTATGTCGTGAAAAATAATTTTATTGTATTTTCAGACACACTCCATCACCTGGCGACATGAAAAATCCAGCGCTACCGCCAGACATATATCAACACTTAGGATCGAGCAGAGGTAACCGTCCACTTTCTACATGATGAGGTTTATATCGGCGTCTTGCTTGTCAATCATAGTTTATAATATTCTCATGTACTTTACAGATAAAATGCGTGCCGACGAACTTCTCGCTTCATATGCACGCGTAGGCGTAGATCTGTCGCTCAGCAGCGGGCGAGGGTCGAACGGCGCCGCCACCTCCCCCGCGCCACCGGGACTGCCCGCGCCCTCCACCGGTCCACCCACGCCCACCGGGGCTCCGCCTTCCTTGTCGGTTCGAGACGCACCTACCATCAACAGCCTCATAGCGCGGGCGCAACCTCGGCACCCGCACGCACGGGTCGATGCGCTCTTAGAGAGACTGGCTCCCTCCCCGGTATCCCCCCACTCGGTTATCGTGCATTCGCGAGCCGCCCCTACGCCATCTCCGCCCTCGTCCAACGAAGACTCGGCGGACTCCTGTGGAGCGCCTCCAGGGTCTAAACGTAAACGTAAACCCGAGCGCACGGTCCGCGTGCCCGTACCCCCGCCCCCGGCCGCTGCGACCCTGAGCCCCGCCGTCGCCCCCGCGCAGCCTGCCCCGCCCGTCGCCCCGCGCGTCTCTCCACCGCCGAGCGAAGCCGAACCTAAATACACACCGCAAACGACCTCGCCGCCGTTAGAGAACGGCGACACCGCTCACGTGAAGACCAACGGCCCCGACGAGCGCCCGCCATCCCCTCGCTCCGACCAACCTCACACTAGAAGAAAAACGCGTTCGGGCTCGGCGGACACGATAGCCGACATCGCGGCCATGATCGCCGACACGGACCGCGCATCGGCAGGGCCGATTTTGCCGCAGCCGGAGCCTCCCGCCGCGCTCTCCGTGGACAAGCTACTGAGCGTGCTGGCCAGCCCAGACGCCCCGCGCACCGAGCCCAGCGGCGCCGTGGAGCCCAGCGTGCCCAGCACGGCCGAGGCCGCCCCCGCCCCCGCGGCCGTCACTCCCCCCGCGGTGGCGGCGCCCCCCACCCCGCCGGCGCCGCCCCCCGCGCCTGCAGCTGCACCTCGGCGGCGTAGCGCGCGCACCTCTAACCCCGAAGCTCCCAACGTTCCGGTGGAATCGCCATCGGAGGCGAAACCGGCCGAACCCGAAGCGAGCGATGCGAGCACCGCAGAACCTGCGGCGGT
>PKRV01000669.1:482853-517760 GCA_003709505.1 Hyphantria cunea | reverse complement strand
CTCCCTCGCCGTGGGCGCTCGGCGACGACTTCCGCGCCGCCTGCCCCGCCCACCGCTCCTAATCGGGACCCCACTCTACTGTACATATAGGACTAAATGTAAATATCGGTTTTATGCATTCGACACCGTTCTGTCTGTCTGACCCGTTCGATGTACCGCACCGTCGCGCCGCAGCCCAGCCGGAGGATCGACGGAGGTTTGTGATGAGTGATACTGAAGTTATTTATTCGATATTATAGTGAAAATCTCACCTCATTTTTATGATCTTTTAAATTTATCTATATTTTTGTTTATATATATATATTATATACTCGTAGGGCACTCATCACGAGCTGGAATTGACGCCGCGATCGTTCGTCTTTGACGTGATCGTGTAACAATGCAGTGATATTTTAAAGTAATAAACGGACCTTGGATTGTAATAAGTATATTTTTTATGTAAAAAAAAATAAAATAAAGAAAACAACTGTTTAGTTGCCATTTATAGTATCAAAAACTAGTCTAAATAAATAGTGTCTTGTGATTTAAATGAAATATATATAAAATCGTTTTTGGGGTCTATTAAAATTTACATTTTAGCTTGGTAAAGGAATATATAAGTGGATACTGCATTGTTATCGGTGGATAAATAAAGTAAATGATACACGAATGTGGACGTGTAGCGCTCTTATACTTAATGGTTATTTATACCGAAAACTTACGCTTACATAATTTAAAGACGCGGCTCTTCAAATGTTTTGTACGGTAGACACTGATGTCTGGACAGCAATCGAATATAACGCTTAAGCCATAGATATCTTACATACCAGATTAGAATTATAAAACTATTGCAATAACTAAATAAAGATATGATAGACAGTGATATACACTTTTAGAAAATATATAAACACGACTGTAAGACTCTGCCTGTCTAAATTATATCACAACATCATAGGAATAAAACATTGTAGTAACAAAACTATAACGCGATTCACGTTATCGTTTCAACGCCATCTATCGAATAAATTTATTATACATACATAATACTACGCAACAAGTATACACAATAATATTTTGTAGACTACCCACCAAAAAATTATACTTGACTAACTCAAGCTCGATATAACTAAAATTCTCATAATAAACCGAAACCATAAGTGTGTGTCTATTACATATCGCTTCTAATATTTCTGAACTTTAATAATAAATCTTATGAATAATTAATTTTTGCTAGTAGGTTTAAAAAGATTACTTAATTGCCTTGGAAAAAGACAGAAGCATTACAATAGCCGCCATAGTGTTGGTCACCATGCATGTATGTTGCATTGTCTGTATTCGCAATGGGTATGGTGACCACCACTCTCGGATTCTATTCATCCTTTCCGTCAGGCAGAGAGAAGTCACAAAGTCAAAAAAATAACAAAACCATCGTTTTCGGGTCTATGTGGATATCATACATGTATATATGTGTGTATAATGATCAGGTACATTATGTGTATATTTTTTCCATATATTCGACATCATAGGCATTATTTTCCGATCAACTTCTCATACATACACTTTAGTAGGTTATTACGAAAAAGGTAGTGTCATAAATTGATGCATCGAAATAAAAATGTAAGATAATAAATTTCTTATCTAGTACTTAACATATCCATGGCTTACTTAATGTTTAAATCGAACTCATTAAGAATAATGTTGTATTTCTTTTATAATAAATCCAAACAAAATGTTTGGGCGACTGTTTTTCGATGTGTAAGATGCGTTGTCTCACCTCGTACAAACGTTTGGAGCGCGAACGTATAAGGGTACCGTAAGAAGCAGTTTCGTTTGCCTGACAGTGTAACGATGCTGCATAAAGTACTTTAATTCCAGTGAATAGAAAAAATAGACTTTATTTAGAGAACGTTAAGGTACAAATTTATTGTAGGAAAAATAAATCAGGCCAGTTTAGTGTTTTTAAAAACATATGTATAAATTCGGACAATTGTAATCGATTCTGTCGAACAATAACAGCATCCCAAAGCCTTTGAAATGTTAACGGTGTAAGAATTTTTTTATCACTTAGGGCAAATGATTACTTTATTAAGTATGTAATTGTTATAAATTATATTTATCATGACATTATAAGCAAATTGAAATACAACATGTTTAAAATGAGAGTGTTGCCTATTATTTTCCTTTTTTCCCCGATTAATGTGAAAACAAAACGAAGAGTAATATTTTTCGCAGTCTATGTTTGTTCACCGTAGCCCCTAAATTACTGGACCGATTTAATTGCATGAGATGTCGACAGATTCGTAATAACAGCCCGGGTGACATGGCTACATTAATATCAAGTCATTTCGTATCTGTGTCATAGTTTTTTAAACTTTTTCTTATTATTTGTGCCGATAACATTGCTAAGACGCGAAAGAGCAATTGTAAATTCATTGTCGCATTAATATTTTCTAAATTTTAGCAAGAGAAACAAATTATTGAGTGTGTTAATTGTTTGAAATACGTATTTGAGAGTAATTTTGCATAATATTTTATATTATTCATTGAAATCAGTGCAACGGACAGGGTTACTTTAGAATTCATAATAATAGTTTGAATTATAAAAAAACATACATCTATCAATCTATTCCGATCTGAGACTTGCTTAAGAACAGGATAATGCAAACTAGTGTAACGTGTTAATCTCGTTCCTGCATATAGTGAGGAGGTTCAAATATGATGGAGACAAACGCTCGTGTCTCCTTGGCGTGGAAACAGTTGACCTCCGTGAATGCCTTACAGGTGGTAGTGTGGTGGCTCGAGGAGAAACCATCGCAAGACATAGTTCCCCTACTGAAGCCGCTGTTGCAAGAGGNTGCAAGAGATGCCACTGCATGAGGCTTGTATGCGAGAGCATTTGACAGGATTGTGGGGAGGATCAATGCCTTACTGTGCTAGAATAGACCCGCGTAGACTTTTGAAGGTCGTGGCTTGAGTATGCAATAACTGGATCCCTTATGAATAGTGTGGCATAGTTTTCGTTGGGAGCACACGTTTCACACGCGTGCAACGACCATGAGTGAACGTCAAGTGCCAACCGCCGATGCGCAACGTATTGTCATTTATTTTTTAGTGTGGGAAGGTGTTTTTTTTTTTATATTTAATCTGCCAAAATGACTCTGCCCTGCCTGATGGAAAGCATGAGCAGAATCCAAGAGTGGTGGTCACCATCCTCAATGCGAAAAAGAACAATGCAGCATGGTGACCCACACTATGGCGGCCTGGGGGGAAAGGGGATGGTAAGGGGGATAGGGAGCGTTGGATTGGGGTATGGGCCTCCGGTATCCTCACTCACTCGATGAAACACAGCGTAAGCGCTGTTTCACACCGGTTTTCTGTGAGGCCGTGGTATCTATCACCCCAAGCTACAAATATTGTATCTGTACTAACTTCACTGATTATTGTACAATGAGTTCTTTGTGGTGGAAATAAACGTATTTTTATTATTATTATTATTATTATTATCTCTCCGGTCGAGCCGGCCCATTCATGCCGAAGCGTGGCTCTCCCACGTGTAAAGGTGTAAAAACAATGAAATATTTCTGCGTTTGCAAAATTACGAAGGAAGTGCCTGTTGTGTTTGTTGTGTTTAAATGGGCCGAAGCATTCTAGGATGGCCACGAACCTGCATTACACCTGGAAACATCACCGCGTAGAACAACTCAATAAACGACAGCATTTGTCTCGATCATATATGAACCGCCCTTGTACCTAGCTACATTAATACCTAATATTCTAATGGCTGTAACCTATTTTATTTTTCTCTTAGAAAATAGAGTAATTTCCTATGTATTTTTCTTTAACGTTCTACGTCCCCAGTATAGCAAAGCAAGCGTTTTGAAATTGGGATTGGTTATTGGACCCGAAAAAATTGGCTTAAATTTTCGATTTCATATACGTAACTGTCATAGAGTCTTGGAAATGTGCCACGTCATTTCTTCTTAGGTAGAAACCCCCCTGGTTTCTAACAAGCCGCTCCCAGAAAATCAAAATGTTAAAGTGTTTAAATGAAATCAATGATCACATCTTAATGTTTCTTTATTTAACAGTTATTTTTAAATTTAACTTCACTAATATGCATTTTACAATCATAAAAAGAACAGGTCGCTATCAATGATTTTTCTTCGTCAAACTTCCAGTCAGCGCCGTACGCTATGCTTTCATGTTCCATGTATTCACTCAGGATCTCCACATTGTCCTGGACCTGTAAAACTCTGAATCCACCGTACATGCAAGCGGCTAATACCACTTGGGGTTTGAATGGATGCCATTTTAATCGCCAAACTCCTCCTTTAACGTTCTCTTCGCTTATGCAGGATTTTAATTGTCTCGTGTCCCAAAGCCGGACACTTTCGTCGTAACTGTAAAGAACCATTTATTTTAATTGAACAGAACTTTTAATTCCGATGACACTATTTCGTAATTCGTTACATAACTTCTTTGAAAAATATGAACAATGGTTATCGCATAATGGGGTGACAACACAATGCTGCACGTTTTATAACATTCCTCGAATCTCTGCCAAATTACGGTAGATACTTCATAACCAATGGTTAGCAGGACTTTATTCTCACCTTCCTGTAAGAAGCTGATGTTCTTGATCTATGTGACTCCTGATGGCTGTAACACCTGCATCGTGACTCTTGTTGACAGCAATAGCAATATCAGCAATTCGCACATCGTAACTCTTGAATAAGCAATCATCACCGCCTGTGTTCATAAAACATTAAGTTAGGTTAGTTAAGTGTGAAGGCATTATTAGGAGTATTTGGGCATTAAAAATAAATAACTTTGTAACATAGAAGCCCTTACAATATACCTACACTATTTGCTGCGTGGTATACCTACCCGCCGCATTACAGTGTAGTGTATGTGCAGTTTAGCAATAAAGTGAGTAAGCAAATCTGATTTTTTTTCTTATTTAGATAATAGTCTTAAACAAACCTGAATAAAAAACATCTGAATTCCAATAATTGAATGCTCCAATCCATGCTTCGAAGCTGTGACTTTTCCATTTGCCAATAACTTGCAAATTATTTTCACTTATCTTTAAGACATGGATACAGCCTGCAGAATCGCTGACCAGTAATCGTGGCTCCTCTGAAGTTGTCTTATTTGTAGACCAGTCTACTGAGAGAGCCAATACCTCAGGGTCTATCACATGTTCCAACCAAATTTTCAATTCTAAAACTCCATCATTATCCTGGAGTCTGTAAAGCTGTAGGGTTCCCACTGATGTTACCACAGCTAGCAAAGGGTAATTTTGCACCATGTGGTAACACCACTTTTGATCCAGTACACCGAAGGTCTGTATGGTTTGGATAGGTGATAAAGCTGCTACGTTATTGATATTAAATAAAAATATTTTGCCAAGCCTCGTTTGCTTCTCTGCTTTTACATCTATAAAAAAATATTAGATAGGTGTGTATGTATTCATTCTTTTAAGAGATTGCCAAAAGGCATTAAAAATATTGTCCAAGCGAGTCGGACTCGCGCAGGAAAGGTTACGTACCATTATCTATACATTACAAACGTATACCTGTTGCCGTTTAATATCGAGCAAAGAAAAGCAAAATAATCACGTTTGTTGTAAGATAGTTCTATTTAAATATACATTTTATTTTGTTTTAGTATTTGTCGTTAAAGCGGCAACAGAAATACTCATCTGTGAAAATTTCAACTGCCTATATCTAGCTATCACGGTTCATGGGATGATGATCACAGCCTGATGACAGACAGACAGACAGTCGAGTCTTAGTAATAGGGTCCAGTTTTTACTCTTTGGTTAAGGAACCCTAAAACATACAGCTAGCAAATGTATAGATCGTATAGTGTATGCGAAAAGAAGATACAATAAAGCTCCAGTGCTAAAGTGATACACACTAAAAATGTGTTAGATAAGTAGCTTAGTTGATGTGTGTCTATCGATTAGACAACTCACATAGAAGAGGCAGGATATATTATTTCACTACAATAACTTACTACCATGAACGTACCCAGGTTCTTAGGGGGAGGGGGGACAATATTATGTATATCCTACGTTTATCTGAGATTTGTGACTTTCTTCCAACGTCTTTAAGAAAAATCGTTATATTTTAGCCAATATACTCAAAAATGTATTAAATTATACACAAAAACCTCTTTCAAAAATCACTGTATATTTATTAAGAAAGCGCATAAAAATCCGTGCCTTTTGAGTTTACCGCGAACAGACAGACAGACGCGGCGGCGGATTATGTTTTATAATATGTAGTGATAGGGCCAAAAAATCGCATCCCACTAATTTATCCTCCAAAGGGGGAAAACTGGGGTTTCAGACAGAATAGGGGTGTTGGGAACTCTTATCTTCTCGGGACAGGATGTGGCTCAGCGAAATTCAGTAATGTGGCCGTGTCGGCAAAGGGCCGAGGCGAAAGGTTGTATATTGTACTACTAATGGCAAAAGTTCTTTTTCTTAACTTTAATCGACAAAAGAAGATAGTAGGAACGTAAAAAAAAACAGGGGGAGGGCAGTTACCCTCCACTGACACCTCCTGGATTCGCACATGATTATTACTTCTATAATTTTGTGAATATATTATTAAAATAACCTTCTTCACTTTTCTGAAGTTGATATGTTCCGCAGACCAGCACATTGCGGTAGGGCTCCACGGGACACCACTCCACCGAGTCCGCGCTGTAATCTGTATCCCATTGCAATATTTTCGACCATGATGCATCCGTCATTGTAAACTGCAAAATTGTACATACCAACATTATCTATATGAATAATATATTTCTATTTTCGGACATCTTATACACAAGTCCATCTAGACCCAAACTAAGCAGAGCTTGTATTATGGGTAGGAACTAGACAACTGATAAATACACATATACCCAAACTTTTTTTTTGTAAATTGATAAATATTATACATAGAAAGTCGTCTCTGTTGCATGCAATTATTACAGATATGAAATCTTAATGTTTTATGTATCGTACAGTACCCATAATAATTATGTTCACTGGTGAACTATGCAATTAGAACGAAATGTTAGGTGGATCTTGATCATGAAATTATTTTCATTAGTACGTAAATACTTATAATTATTAAGTACATTCAATAACAAAAGTGTTATCATAAGTAATGATTTTCACTTGACAACGATTTTGACTGCACGGTTGGTCTATGCGTTCGCTACGCCGTTTTTCACACACGCTAAGTGTTGTGAGTTTAAATCCCATGTGGGACAACACTTTGTGTGATCAACAATTTATTGTTCTGGGTCTGGGAGTTCTTTGTGTCCGTTTCGTATATGATAAAGTCTTCCGCAACACAGGATGTAAACTCCTCATGAGAGAGCAATATTTCAAAAAAAAAGATCAAGGTAAATAATAAAGCATAATTACTATTTTAAACCCCATTTATTGTAATAAAAATATGCCCATACATGAAATAACTAACGCTATCGACATCGTCCAACACACAAATTTACAAATAAGTATCAATAATTCGCCAAAATTTGTACTGTGTTTGTGGTTCGCCACTTACAATTTAAGTTGGGACACGAAGGAAGAATACAATACAGGACTGTCCCAAAACCCTTCTCTCCACATCCTCAACTTGGTGCGTGAATATAAAAAAAAATAGCGTCATGAAGCGTGCACTTCTGATCAACTATTAGTTGGTACTGAACTAAATATATTGAAAGCTGAGATGAGAGATATCCTAAAATTGGCGTGAAACAGATGCAGATGAAATTAAAGTATTATAATACAACAATATTTTTTAATGAATTTCAGTTTGATGATGACAACAACAGAATTACTATCAATGTTAGTACAGTTGGGTCGTAATTTGTCTGTGTTTTGACACAAACTTCTATTAACATAATTACGTAATACGTCTATACCTGTTTAATTCACGCACCAATAACAATATATTAATTGTCTCTTATAACTGACAGTCCCTGTTATAAAGTCATAAATAGACTTTGCATGAAAGCGTTTCATGTTTAATTTTAATAACATTTACTTTTTAAACCTTTGAAAAAGTAATATCACTTTTAACATACTATAATGAAGAGAATAAATTAAAAGTGAGTAAAAGTGTATGAAACGCCAGAAAATCGACAAAATGTTACGGGACTAACGTATTAAGTTCACTACATCACTGTTGAATCATATATTCAAATTCTAATATTCGACTTCAAATCTTAAAATTCTTGTAAACTTTACGATTATTTTTTTTAAATTAACCAAGTGTTTGATCAATATCTAATAAATAAATATGTTTCACATTGTAAATAGTACATCTTTCGCATGATCATGTTGTATTTAAGACACGCACACAAACAGGTATACATAGATATGTATATATTTTCACATATTTCATTTGTGAAAAATATGCTAAATCAGTTCTATTGTCTAAAATATATCTCTAAATTGAGAATTTTGAGTTACACCAGCTGTTTGCTTAATTTATAGAGAGTATACAGTAAATTACAATCGTATACAATATTTTATATATTGTCGTTGTTGTTAGAATATTTCTTGACTAAATATTTATAACGTAAGGTCCGTCTACACATTCATAAGTATATCCTGCAGGAAGTAAAATTTTTGAGAAGTAATGGAACTGTTATAGATTTCGAACTAAAATTTTACTACTTGCAAGATCGATTTAAATCGCAAAAGTTACGAAAAACTATTTGACACCGATTTTCTGTGCCTCGGTGTCATTTCGGTCGAACCTGCCTCTAAGTCCCAAAGATTGGCTTTTCTATGATACAGTTTCGAAAGCATACTATATCTAAACTTTATAGAATATAAAATTAACACAATGACTGTGTATATAGACCTTACTACATAAAAAAACTACTAAAATATTTGTCTGGTTTTTTATCAGAACGATTTGGAGACAATTCTGTATCGTGACAAAATTTAAATTCCAATTCTCTATGAATGAACACGTAATGTCAAAGTACAGTCGTAACTCATGTTTTGTGATATAAAATCATTGATCATAGAATATGTGAGCATGACTGTACCTTTAACAATAATAGCACTATTCGTGAGCAGTTAAAAATTCCGTAACATTGAAAGAGATACTATGAAGATAATCGCAAAATACAAATATAGAAATGCATATAAATATTAAAATATGAATGAATCAAAATGGACACAAAGGGTTACATTTATAATAACATTTATTTACGTAAGTACTTTATTTATTAATGGTAACTTAATTTATAAGGGTTAAAACCTACTTCGTAAATTCTTCTTAAATTCTAATTATTCTAAAGTATACTTTGACGGCAGTTGGACCGAATTTACTTTTGCTTTGAACTTGAGGTACAGGCGAGCGCAAAACTGTTTGACATTTGAATTTTTATTATTAAAATAATATTAGTCGGTGGTACTTTTTTGAGTGTATATTAAATATATTCTTTAAGACACTGTTATTTTTTTGGACTGGGTTGTTTATAATTACTTCGACGACGGAGATATATTAATATGTATAACTTTGACTACCCCTCGCCTGTGTTCCTTTATAATATATATTGAACTATTGTCATCGAATGGTAACTAAAACTAAACTATATACAACTTAACTATAAAACCGTAATGATCATAAATCAATGAGCACGTTTCTTACAAGCTATGACGTAATCTAACATGAGGTCATTAGCTGCTACGGTAAACACGTGTAACTGGTATGCTGTAAATGTTCGACATCTTGATCAGTACAAACAAGAACAAAAAACATGATTCGTATTTTATATGACTGCCGCCTCCCATAAGCGACTCCATCTCAGGAGTCACGAACGCTTTGTCGGTCTTTGAAGGCGTTTTTAACTTTATTTCTTCAATTCCCAAATAAGGGTCTCCTGTACCTCATTAACAAGAAGGGTACTTCTCTCTTTCGACCCGTCGTTATGCTTTAAGCGAATTTAACTATAAATTTCAGCTTTTAGAGTATTCTAGAATTAGAAAGTCCGTATAGTTGTCAAAGAGACAAAAGGTCAAATAACGCACAATAGTCAACCAGACAATAGGTCCAAGGACAGTACAGTTGGCAACAAAACAGTCAAAAATCATACGTACTAACATACCAGCTCTTACCGTGTCAGCTTCATTTTGGGTTACAAAAGACCTGACTACAAACGATTAAGCCACAAAATAATATCAACACAAATATCAGAGAATTAAAGGATTTAAAATCTATTTTAAAAATAGTTTTTATTCGAATTAATTTGTTGAGCTTCGCTTTAATATTAGGAATTGTGGCGCTACAGGGTTGTCTGTAATTATCAAGACACACACCCATCCATAATGTAAAATAGTTATTTTAGCATAATTATTTTACATTATGAATGGGTGTGTTCAAACGTTTGTAGTTTAGCCTATTGATAACAATATGGCTACGTTTGGCTCTGATAAATATTAATTGTAGTATTCAGTCATAAAATATATCCACATGAATCAAATACAACTGATGGATGATGGTAAATATTAATACTCATTAACTTTATTCCAACTGTTTATTATCCCGGTAAGTGATCGTTACTGTACCGATTAGTTACCGTTACTGTCAACCGGGATGGTAACGATCATTCACTGAAATTAACGTAGCTACCCCGGTTAAGGTTAAGGTCAATATTGTGTCGGTAAATAATATTTAGTACGAGTCAAGATAACGAAATGGACATTTCATAACACAAGTACTTGTGACTAGTCATATGTCATACAATAGACACACAAAATGTAAACAATTATGTACACAAAGTACATTATCATTATATAAATATTACTTATTACTTCAAATAATTATTGCTTTTATATCAAGAAAAGTAACTACAAGTAGCGCCACCTCCCACTTTTAAAAGAACCTACAAAGTTCTAACAGCGATGCGCCTGATTATATAATATAGACAAAGAGATTAACATTAAAAATATTAACATTTTGTTTGTGTATGAGGTAGTTGTTCACAATAAATGTTGCAATCACAGCCTGTTACTTTCAGGACAATCTGTTCATATACCTTTTGACTCCCTTGTGTGAGATTTGATGGTTACGGAAAGTTGTTACAGTTTTTTTATTATTTTACATTTAGGGCCACTTGCTCGACATAACTTAAATACATTCAAGATATACTAAATGCGTTTAAAAATGTTACAGACAGTAAGCATCTTGCACGACGATAATTTATTTGCTAAACATGTTTAAGAAACTGTCAAAGTTAAACATCGAAACGCTTGCGTGTGCGGGAGCGCATAATATATCGCGCGTAAGATATCTTAGCTACGCCGGCGCGCGACCCCATAAACATATTTTATAAATTAAAAGATTGTATAACACTGTTGTATTGGGCTCCACCTGTAATGATAGTTGTTTTTTAAGAAGAAAATAAATATAACTGCTGTCATCATCATGTAAGAGCGCGCTTATTTGTTTAGGTAAAACGTGTATATGAGTTTAACTGCATATAGCTAATTTTGTTTAGTAGCTACTTAAGTCGAAAGTAGTGCAAGTTCCCCTTAATATGTGAAAAATTATAACCTATTTTTATTTAGGAAAGTTAAATAAAAAAAAATAGCGTTTTTTATGTATAAAAAAGAAGATTGTTTAGACGTGTAGATAAATAGCAAACTGTGCAGTGTCGAATGAGATAGAAATAAATAGGTTTAAAAAGGTAAGTTTAAAAAAAAAGCTAGCACAACTATCCAAAATTAGCAGCAGAGTTAATGTCAATAATTTTTTGTCCTGTTTTCCCAAAATATTCTTTACTGTTAATAGGCATGTAAAATGTTAATTTTGAAACTACCCTCCATAACCATAAAATCATTCAATATTGTATACTCAACTGCCAAACTTACATTACCACTTATCACTATGAAATTAAATGTTTTAATAAATAAACGGAGCGAGAAACCAATATCTTTGGAATTGGAGGTGGTCTTAGATAATGGACTAATGTTTACCAATGAATTGACTTACATACCACTTGAAGCACTTCAGATTTACTAGAGCTAAAAAACTTAATACAGAGACTCAATTACATCTTTTGTAAATATATAAAATTGGATTGACTGTTTGTAATATTAAAATAACCTCTTTTTACTACATGCATATGTATGTAAAATATACACGATACATAAACCAAAATAATAGTAAGGTCAATATAATTATAAGAAAAAAAAAGGTGTAATTTAGGCTATTTTTTTTAGACTTCTTTGCCCCACGTCCCGCTCCTGTTACCAATGGTTGTTAACATACAACAATAACTGCGAGCAATACCGCGGGACTCAGCTAATTCAATATAAGGTCCCAAATATTACCTTTACAAAAAAAGTCTGAAGTAATCATTCCGAAAAAATTACCGAGTTAGGTAAACCAAACGGTTACTACTACTGAAGTTTGAAAACTGCCTCACTACAAAATGTATTTAAAAATTTGATTTAAACCACTATTTTAGATTCTGCGGTGAGTAAATAGTTTGATATAATTTTTTTGTTTCATTTCAGTATAGGCGCCAGCTCGTAACTTGGTCAGATTTTGTAGTAGCATAGTGGTTCACGCATAGTACACAACGGAGCAACAATATCTGGTCATTTTTTTGCTTGTCAATATTGTATGTTTCTGCATTTGAAAAATTTTTGCTTAGAAGAAAGGACTTTATGAAATTTATTAATAGTGTTATAAATAAAATATGTACAGTTAAACGTTAAGAAGGTCTAAACTAGGTAATACTTATTATAACGAGGAAAAAATTGCTTTTTGGTTTGTTACGATCTAACTCAAAAACTACTTGACAGATTTGAAACACTTTTCACCATAAGAAAAGTACATTAACCCTAAACATAGGCTATAGAATATTTTCAAAAAAGTTAGGGATCCATATGAAAAAATTGATAATGTAAAGGTATTAGAAAAATATCAAAAAAACTCCTATAAACGCTGCAGAAACTATTTACAATAAAGTAAAATGATGTACCTAATACAATTATATAGAGATTAATATCAAAACATATTAATACAAGAAAGTCCGCAATACCATATGCACGACTGTTATAGTTGTGTCGCGATAACTATTCGATACGAACTGATTCATTGTAAAATTTTCAAAATTAACGTAAAACGAAATAAGCCCTAAAATCGTAACTTAATCCTGAACCAAATGAATCACTCCAAATCGGATATACCATTCAAAAGATATCATGAGTGTAACACTTATAATATGATATACTTAGTATTATAATATGTAACGATACCCTCTGACTACAATAAAGATCTAAACGAAATACAAAAACCCAGCAAATACCACCCTCTGAAAGTAGAAATAACCAGACTCTGGAACACCAACACTGAAACCATACCCATAGTAGTAATAAGATCATCAGGAATAGTTGCAAAAAGTATACACAGATACATAGACAAACTCAACACAAACACAAATACACACACAATACAAAAGCAATCAGCCATACAGACATCCACAATAATCAACAATATTTAGGGGAAACTGATTTTATTACTTCTAAGAGAACCAAATCTCTTCTTCCCTGAAGGTTTCAGAGCAGGAATTCGGTATCAATCTGAGTAAAAACTCGAACTGAAACTTTTTTTAAGAGATATAATATTAACAAACACTCCTAACAAAAAGTTAATTTCAAACAATAAGACGAACTGTGACCACTGAGTTATATTCAGTGCTCATAAGTGTGATTGAAGCGTAGTCGACTGATGCACCAATCGCTTGCTGGGAAAGGTCCCTATGTCCCACTAATAATAAAATGGACCTAAAAAACGACTACTACGCATCTACCGAATCTGGCAAAGTTATCTGCCGGTCTCTATACATTTTGTAGAAACTGAACTAATTTAAACTATCAAGTGGTATGGCATTGTACATCTAAGACCACCTTAATATTAATTGTTGTTTATCAAACTGCATATATTTAAGAATCATAACTAAATTCTCTTATATTTATTTCTAAGTACCCTGAATTATATTTAATTCTAATAAATAGATGTTATACGCTGCCGAATTTAACCTTCTTACTGTGTTATTTAGAAAGAATTTTTATTAATGGCTTTATACTTGTATAATAATTATTTTACCATTATTACACAATTAAAATCATTTACGAGTCTTTTGTCACTCTGTTGCTATCAACACCTAGTATGAATAACATTTAAATAGATAACAACAAAACATTAAAAATAATATGCTAATGTCTATACATTCAAATGTTATCATACTATGACGGTGTTGTACTGAAGCCACTGAAGCCAGTGAAATCCAAAAGTATTAAATTCAGCAGCCTTTCTGCCCTTACAAGAGAACATTATGACAAAATGTCTACATTTATTAAATCATAAAAATATCCAACCACATACACCTCTACTTATAATCATTTTCATTATAAATGTATTACTGTGTGAGCCAAATAAAACACAGTTTCAAATTAAATGTGTAACATACTCAACAGCCAGTAGGCTAATTTAAAAAATTTCTCTGTTTTGATGAGGCATGTACAATATGAATTGAATTTTAATTTCACAAATGGAGAAAGTAACAATTTAGTAAATAAGTCTATACTACTAATTGGTGGATCAAATTTTTAATTTTAGAAGTAACTTTCAGACATGAACCATAAAAAACATATCTAATGGTAAATTTAAAAATCCATAGACATTGGCTGTATAAGATGTTTTTATGTATTACTGCTGTAATGTTCTATATTTAAAAGTTATCTATGTATAAATTGGTTATTGATCCTTTGATTTAATACAACTTCACTGTGACCCTTGGTTGATATTTATTGTTGTATTGTTTCATGATAATAGATAATTTCCATTAATTTATTAAAATAATAGCCACATAAATTTATATAATAAGTTACTGCTTTTGCATGCCATATTTTTTTCAATAGAATTACTAACATTTCATCTTGAAACAGACAACAACATATTGCCCTACATTTTATCTTCACCTTACTTTCCAAGTTTTAAGCTTGACAGTGTACAATGTACACTGAAAATTGACTGTGAAATTTCTCTTGATAAAAATTACTGTCTAGCAGACCTTTCTGTCTCGATAAGGCATTCTCTCACAAGAATGCGGGCGTGAATGATCCCTCGCTTGAGGCGTTCAGCTGAGCTACGGCTACCAGAGTAGCTGGGCCTCACTTCCTTACCCATTTCCTCAATGACTGCTAATAACTGAGCGTACTTTGACATCCCATTGTCTTTATCCTTCCCGATAGATGAAGGTGATGTTGCAGGCACAGTTGATATTGTGGCCTGACTGTTACTCCCGTGAGTCAGCTCTTTGTGTGGATTCTTCCCACTCATAGGTATCGCCGTCACAGTCACATCACTCAGTTTAGATTCTACCGCCTGGATATCCATCGCTTCCATTGTTTACTGGAACGATTAAAAAATATTTGAGTAACAAAGGAAATTAAACACGTAAATCAACAAAACGAAACTTACCTATAAGAAAACTACGATCTACACTTTTTCATATTTAAAGGGGCATACGAAAGCACGACGCAACTGTTAAATGATAAATTCTACAATAAATTATGTGTTCTAAAAGACATACCTAATCCGATCACCTTCGGGTCTTGAAGAAAATCAAGTTACAATCGTTTATTCGCCACACAAATAGCGGTTGCAATGAAATATTGTGGAATGTATTAGGTTTTTCGTAAATGCAGATGACTTTAGTAAATAAAACCCGTACTTTAAGATTATATTGTAAATAACAAACAAGTCTACAAATTACCACATTGACAACCATTCATATTCTTTTTGCTATGATTACTTGACTATGACATCGAAGCATTCTGTCTTATCACTTTATCACATAAATAATGTTATTACAACATATAAACTTAATTTAAATTGCCGTTCTGTAATTTCAATGCATATTTCGGAAAAATAGTTGGATAATAATCCAGAGTTTTTTAAATAATTTAAAAACTTTTTAACTGCATAGTTACGACCCGTTCCACGTAAAAAATGCGTTATGTCTCATTTTCTTTTCATTTTGATATCTGTCACTTCACTTCGTAAATCGTATCAGAATACGGAATTGTCAATTTATCTGCTTCTAGACTGGGATTGGTTTTCTTGTCCTGGCTTTACTTTTGTCTACAAATACTTATTTTTAAGTGATCAAAATATATATAAGCCGGCATCAAGTTGAATGCCTAGAAATAATTTTATAAACGAACGGTATTTGTCTCTAGCGATGTGTCATTTTAAACTGATTAAATAAATGTAAATAATAAAACAAGAAGTGGTCAGTGTTAAGTGATTTCTCCGCCCACTGCAGCGCGGGGGATCATTATGCGATTAGAGAGACGCAAGTTGTGCACCAACCCAATGGATATCTGAGAATGGCGGGCGAAGGCGAGCGCGCTTCGCGTCCGAACTCGCTGCTGTTGGAGGCGCCGCCGCCGGAGCGCGAGCCGCTGCACTTCGACGTGCAGCTCGTCGGCGCGCCGCCGGAGGTCGAGCAACTCGTCAATAACATCAAACAGGTCGCCGAAGACTTCCTCTATCACTGGAAAACTTTCCCTATAGGTAAGAATGTCTCATGGAATCTCTGATCGTATTGTTATGCTATGTGCATGTATTCGAATCGTAATAAATATTTATACACATTGTCTCACACATTAACTATCTATGTTATGTGTGGACTCAGAAAGTGTCATTGTCCAAAGTCATAATCATATATCAATTCAAGCTACATTTATCTTAGCAGTTTATTACAAAACTTGGAATTCCATTTTCAAACTATGAGGATTTCCCATTCTTTTTTGTGAGGTAACAACATCTATCATATACTTTAAATATATCTTAGTTAAAAACTTCCCGTGAGTATATTAGTTAAATACTTTTTTTTTATTATTTATGTAACGTAATAAAATTGATGTATATAAAATGAAACTAAATCGAAATACCATTGAAACTGGATAATATTAACCAAAACGAATATTGGAAATAATAAAGGCTGGGATAACATTTCTGAATGTGTTTTTTTTTTAAAATCAATTTTAAGCGCATTATCTTAGACAGCTCTGGTTGATACCATTGTGATATGATGTTTTTAAATAAAACTCCCAAGATTACTGGTTCCATAACGGGTCAAGTTGTCCACATGTTCACCTCCTTAGTTTACAACTGCAAAGTAATGCATACTATTAATCCACAGTTCTCCCTCCATCTCGTTTCACGGGCCCAGGCAACCGTCCTTCTGATATCATCGTAGCCCCACCCTGTGATGAACTAGATGCCGCAGCTCTCGATGCTGGAGTTGAACCTCACCCGCTTTCACCCAAGCAACTCCATGCAATCCGGGAAAAAGGGTAAGTAATAAATGAACAATAGATTTATGTATTTTCATTAGCTATATGTTAGTTTTCAATTTAGTATTACTAACACTTAACTATATAAGTCTATTTAATTGGTGTTAAGGTGTGGTACCTTAAAATCAAACAAGCTGTAGCTTTCGGAAACTACAATTGAGTTATTTTTTTTACAACTAGGAATAAATCATGTATCACGGGGACTTTACAACCATACATGCAATGGATACAAGGAACACCCAGACTCAGAACAATTTGCGAATCACATAAACTATTGTCCCATGTAGGATTTGAATCCAGAATAGTTGGTGTAGTTGTAGACTGTATGTGCAGCCAAATCCATACCAATAAATAAAATGGGAGTGTCTGTTTGTAATATTAAAATAACTGCTTATTACTAAATGCCTTGTTAAAAAACTCCATCATTGGTCTAGCAACTGCCTATCAAGTGGTATCTGGTTCGCTTCCGGGATTGGTCTACTGCTGGACTTTTCTTACAAGAAATTCTTAACAGCAGCCCGATGTATATGGCGCTGTTTCCCGCCCGTGCCCCAGAGAGCATGATAAGCCGGCGGTCCCGGTTGTCATGAACATTATGGCAATCATAATTGGGAAGTTAGTGTCCACAAATATACTAGCAACTAGTTCCATCTTCAAATTCAGTTCACCTGCAGGGTTGTTGTGGAGGTCCGATGCGTAAAACTGATATTCAGGTAATATCGGTTGAAGTAGCAGCTGACTCCGATCACATTACTCCTGGGAATAAAATAATACAAGTTAGGAAGATGTAAACTTGGCATTTTAAAAACATATACCAAAACATTATGAGTAAACTGCAAAGATGTAATAACTTGAAAAGAAGATATTTAACATTTTATGTATCTATTGATACAAATACTAGCTGACCCACGCAACCTCGTTTGAAACTCTTATTGCAGTAGCATGATAATTTTCCCCCGTTTTTGAAACTTTCTTTATTGATGCTCAGCTCCCATTGGTCTTAGCATGATGATATATGGTCTATAGCCGTCCTGGCTAAATGGGCCACTGAAATAATTTTTCAAATCAGACCAGTACTTCCTGAGATTAGCGTGTTCAAGCAAAAAAACTATTTAGCTTTATATATTTTATCAGTATAGATTTTATACTCATAAATGAAAATGAATTGTCTGTTTGTAAATTCAAATTAACATCTTTTCACTATATACATATAAAATAACAAATATATAGTACCCACATCAAAAATGAAATCATAAAAAATGTGTGTTTGTCCAAGTGTCCATCTGCCTGTTGTTTCTGACTTATCTCTGGAATGACCGGACTGATTATAATGGGACTTACACCGGTAAATATCTGATGAAATAAAGAGTAACACATGCTATTTTTTTAGACCAGCTTCGCCCCTCTACTTTACCCTCAGCTAACGGCTCAGCTAGTTGTAATATATATGTAACATATTTGTATTTTCTGATATTGCAGTCAATTAAAAATGCAAAGAAATAGGTAAGAACTTCATATTTCACTAAGGGGATACGTATTCATTATCTTTTTTATTTACGATTGACACATATTATCAACACATACTTTTATATTATAAAGCTTTATCATATGTTGTAACAACTTAATAAATACTCTTTTATTATACAGCACAGTTAATCGTTCTAGGGCCTCACAGATTATTGAGTAAAAACGTGATATATATTAAGTATAACAATATACATACATATTCATCTCCCCATCCCCCAAAGCCCGGCAACGCACTTGTGACACCTCTGGTGTTGCGGGTGTCTATGGGCGGCGGTAATCGCTTGCCATCAGGCGATGCGTCTGCTCGTTTGCCCCTATTCCATAAAAAAACATACACCATATACGATACAATATACAAAACAATTTCTTTCCTCTTTTACCATCAACTGCTGATTAAAGATACCCCCAAAGAGCGCCATTCCGGAAGTGGGATATTGATAAAGATAGCTTAAGCTCACGGCTCCGCCCGCCTGTATGAAAGTTATCGCGGTCAAGAGCAGATTTTTAGTTGCTATTCTAGGAGTGAATGAAGTTATAGGGAATATGCATGCTTTTTTTATTTATTAATCTGATTATTTACTCCTTGTAAAAAAATTGTGACAAATAAATTTTTATACATATTCCCTATTGGAGCGTAACTGTGTGGCGACGTTGTATGTTGAAGTCGCCACAACTGTACCCCGTACCCCTCCCCGACATTCTGAAGGAGAATAAAACTATTAGAGTCAAAAAAAAAATTGACGCGAGGCCAGAGTCTGTCGAAAACATGAGAGAACATACTCGCCGGTGTCCTAACTCAATTTACTCTTAATTCGAATCAATTTATTAAAATTCATCACGCAACTCTAGGTACTCTTAGTACGTATGTAGCTATTCAAGTAATTTAAAATACCTAGACTGTTTAAACTTTCAGTATGTTACAATCTAAACATAAACGCGACACATGGTGGCCTCTTAAAGCCAACATTTGAATTAATACACGATTAAGTTTATATGGCTTGCATGTGAAGGAGTTAGGGCAACATGATATATCCTCAAAATTCATTCCCAGCCAGCCTCAAAGTTCTTTGACTCCCGCTTAGCCGTTATATATCCTTTAAATTCGTTCCCAGCGATCGCCAAAGTTTTTTTACCCCCGCTAAACCGTTAACAAGTTTTAAATTTTCTGGTATAATTTAAGGTTCTGAAACGTATTGGACATGTTTAGTCCGTATCGTTTTCTATGTCTTCCTACATTTTCTACTGAACAAATTTCTATAAATTTCGAGAAATATATGGTATATCCAAGTAGCAAGAAAGTAAATATGTGTATAGACACAATGATTGTCATCGTCGATGTTTGTCCAAAGTTCTCTGATATATCACTAATTCATTTTGCTCTCATAATCACTCCTTGTTGGTCTTCATTGACCATTAGGTTCGAAACAGACATATTTGACTATAAGTGGTCCAGCCGCTTGCTAGAAACTATACTATACTATTGTATCGTAATCCTATTGTTTATATATTGGGATCCAGATTTGAACCACAACTTCGTGGTGAATCAACGATATCGTGTTCTTGACCGATTTCAGTACTTCAAAAGTATAAATATAAGCGAAGTCATGTAAGGTTGCGTCACTTAGTCAGAAGTAGGGACGCGTCACTTTATCGTCACCCGGCCCCTATAAGTAGCCGACCCTTAACGTTATGATTTCATTTTGTGTATTATTAATTGTTTATATATTGATGTCCTTGACCCTTTTCTCTTTGTACATTGGATACCTTTCAAAATCTAGTGATATATCTTCGATGTTTAGCCCGTCTCGAGCCGGCCAAATAAAATGCGATATTTCCATTGACGATGATGTAAAGTCTGACTGAATCAATCTTGACAGTTATACTGTACTTCCTCTGTGTGTATTTCTCGAGGGAAAGTCACGATATTAACGTTTGAAGTCGGTAATTGGTATTGAGAAACGCACGCGCTTTGCGTTTTAAAAGCAAACATTTTCGTCGTAAAATATTTTAGTCATAGCTCACATTGCTGGATATTGTTAATTAGTAAATGACTACATTTTTGTATATTTTTATACGTACGGAGATTAACACAATCACGTAATAGCCTTTAAATTACCTGACATTTCGACCAGTTGCCCTTATATTATGCAATCAAGAAAAGGTTTAAAAAACTGTAAATATAAGCCGATAAAATTTATATAGGCTATAATAATCTATCGACGTCTTATTCATTCAAATCGATTCAGTGGTTTAGGTGTACATAGACTACCAAAACTATGAGCCTACCTTTTAGCTTCGCCGTAGTCTAATAAAAAATACGGCTAGTTAAATCGTATATTTAAACCTCTATGCATCCAGATTTCCAACCAACTGTAATTCAGTGAGTTATTACGGAATAAACAATAAAACTCCTGTTCTCAGTGTATAATTTCTATTGTAGAAGGTCTGTATTGCCAAAAATTTTAACAAAAAGAAACCAACTTCAAGGGCTGAATCAAACTGAAATGGGACCACACGGGCAGCAGTGAAGCACCGGGTTTCAAATAAAAAAAAAATCAAATTCAGTTCACCCAGTCGAAAGTTCCGAGGTAACAAACACAAAAAAATACACTCGAATTGAGAACCTCCTCTTTTTTTTAAGTGAAGGTTAAAAACTGAACCTCAAAGATAACAGAACCCTAACAAAAATGACTCATTCAATTAGTATGCGTCCTGTCCACGTCCGAGCAGCAACGAAGGGACAAGTTCGCTTTTCATTCATCAAGTCTAATTAATGTCTTAACTCAAATGCATGAACTTAACTAACCCATTGTGTACTAACAAGTGTTCAGCGTCTACGCTTTTGTCCCACGGCGTTCGTTCGTTTTATAAACTCTTTTGTTTTACATTGGCGCCAAATGTTACTCATGTGTTCGAAATACAAACACTTTGTGCCATAATGTATGCATCATGGTTTGTTATGTTTTTTATTTGAAGCGCCTTTTTATTAATATATTTTTCGTATAATTTTCGCTGTTTCACTGTACCGTATTTTGTCAATAGTAATAAAAAAAACTTCGTTTACTTTGATTAAAATGCTTAGGTTGTATAATATTCTAAGATATGTACAATTCTTCTTCTCTGTCGTGTCTTTTTTGAAAGAGCGTTCTTGGTCACGTTGAGATATCCACGTCGTTCAGTAGCGAACAAAGTCCTTTATACAATCGTATGTTTATTATTTATTAAATACTAGCTTTTACGTGTAGTTTGATTCAAGCTATTATCAATTAAGTCAATCGACGTTTCATTCATGTTAAACCATGAGGCATCCGATAACCTCATCCACTCAGTGAAACGTAACGAAATAATGTAACACCGGGCTTCTGTGATCTCATAATATTTATTACACCCGTCTAGTTGATCCAACTGTACCAAAGTAGGTTTTCTTACGGTAAAATAGTGTGTAGAAGTGAAGACCACACGATGAGTACACCTGACTGATCATGTCCACGTAATCATACCCGAGTACTCGTCTCAACAGACTGCACACTGCGTATCGCATTACGGGATATAAATCATTTATGCGCTTGCGCATGAACGGAGTTAACATGGTAAAGATTTTACGAGTATATGTCACTTAGCAAACACTTTATTATCGATTAGCCGTTCCGCGCCTACCCTCACTAAATATGGTCACTGCTCCGCTCCTGGGAGTTGTGACATAATGTCTTATAATATTTATTCATCTTTAATAAATTTTAGAACTCTCTCCCTCTCTAATATGAAGGTATTTAATTACCGCGTTTAAGCAAACAAACACAAATCTCTTCTTCGTTATTATATCAATAATGATATTAATAAAATCGTATAAAAGACAATAATCTATAAAGATTTTTTTGTGTTTTATACAATTTTGTGCATCGAAAATACACTGCTTTGTATTTTATACCGTTATGGTATCATTTACCCAGAAAAGTCGGCCTTATAAAAAGCCATTTTTACTAAAACCATTCGATTGAAGCTCAGGTTAGTACTTAGTCGAAATGAAAAATTATTTCGACGATTACAAAAGATCTAATGATAACCTGATGATCAGCTCAGCAGCATCATCATCTGATTAGGTACTCAAACGCAATCAACTTACATTTTAAAAACTAGCAATTTCAAAAGTAGTTTGCTGAATAGTCTATCATAGAGGACACACATTGTTCATTCGCCTTCATACGTAACTTGTAATAGATGTTTTTTTTTAAAAAGCTTGCACAAGGACAGGGCTTTTAAGCCGAAGAAATTAGGCGCTAAGCAATTGGAATCAATACGTGAATGGGGGTATGTTCGCTCTTATGTATAAGTAATATGTATGTTATATTTATGTGTCTGTAGTTCTTTTATTTTTGACGTTGGTTCCAGGCATTTTTTTTTAAATTCTTTTAACATGAAACCCCTGATATTACTTCTGGATACTCCTACTTCTAATTTACATAACATATAACTTAACACAGCAATGTCAACGATAAATAACTCATACTAATGTTCTTGAAAATTCTATATTCAAAACATAAGTGTCATTGTTATTTTTAATGAGTGCATTCCGTTTTTGAAATACTAAACATTGCCAGTTTTATAGTTAGTGTGATATGTTTTTTTTATTATGTCCAGCGTTTTAAAAGAATCCTATTCTTTTAAGAATGTATTCAAAAAACCTAGTGTGAGATTTCACATCGACTTGCTCATGTCGCCGAGCGCTTTCGGCGTTGTGATTGGTGAAAATTTCAATGCGGCCAATCGCAACGCCCAACACGTGGGTTTCGTGTTGACGTGAAATAAACTCACACTAAGCGCCCAGATTTTAAAAGATACCTTGGAGTCAACGTCTTTTACCCCCATATCTCATGAAACGCATGCTCATTAGAAACGCATTAAGTATATGCCCTATCAGTTTAGAGGAATTATTTAGTGTATGTCACGCATTCCATCCCAGTGTAGTGATGATGTACGAACAATTTAAGTGTATTTTTGAATATTACTGTTTAATGATTTAGCTAAGTCAAACTATGATTTATCCACAGCGCAGTGTTTTAAAACAGTGAAGATTTTTAACGTGAAATCGTTAGTCGTATGTCATATAACTTTGTGATTTAAGAGTGACATAATAACGTTACTGCCAACTTAACGAGTATATGGCCGACTTCTTCAGATTCTTGTTGTATACTAACAATAATACTAATAATTACACCTACATATTTGTATATATAGGTTTGCAGTTATTTCTGCTCCCTCACCTCTATTGTTCAATTATAAAAAATATCACATGCTACAATGTAAGAGAAATTCCTGAAGAAATTAACTAATATTCAACTAATTAATCTAATAACAAAATCCACAAAGATTGAGGTTGTATATCAAATAAATTACTTGACAGTTTCCATACTTACATTTCGAATAAGACATTCCGCCTTTTTCTTTTCAGAAATAAGGTTCTTTGAATAAAAACCAAGATGGAATTTCTGTTATCAATACATTATATCGAAAACATTCCTAAACATATTTAAGTCTTGAGCAATTTAGCACAAGTTCCATTATTTATTTCAACAATAAAAATAGGCCATTAAAAATAATCGAGGCGGGAACTGCTATGTTCAGTATGTAGAACGAAAAATTTCCACTCTAAGGCAGCTTGCATTGTTTCCATAGCTCGACGTTCCTAATACAAATACAGTTCTATGAAAAAATTAATTATATGTCGTCATTAAAAGGAAAAGACCCGTTTTAATTCAACCTTCATTCATTTAACCAGTTTTCATTCGCTCTGAAGTGAAATGCTGGAAAATTTAAAAATAAAAGATTGAAAAGCTTAACATCAGAGCGTCGAGAGCTTTGCGTTTTAATCCGTTTGAGCAATATTTTACATGTAACTAAGTCAACAGGGAAAAGTTTACAATATTTCAATGTAATCTTTTGTTAAACTTCCTCCGTTGTAGTTGTGGGTATACAACACCCTTTCTTCCATTAACACTGAAAATAAGTTGGTACTTTTTGTTAGAAACGTAAGTCAGGTATAATCGCTTGACATAAATGTAAGTCTGTAAAGTATTAAATTACTAGATTTTGCCTGCGTCTCGCTTTATCTCTATTATCGCGGTGAAGAGTAGCCTATGTTGTTTCATAAGGATCAAAGAATCTCTATGCCAAATGTCATTGAAATTGGTGCAGCGGTTTAGCCATAAAAGATAATAAGATATTCCCTAGCACAGCAATAGAATTGGTATCAGCACCAACCTTTTTTTTAGGAACTGTACTTTCAAATAGAAAATTATGTATAATACACAACGTTTTTGTCTGTTATATTTCACGAAGTTCTTCATATTTGCCCATTTTTGCCCTTGCAAATTTATTTTTATTACTTTCTTTAGTTGGCAAAATAAATATTTTTTCTTTATTTCTTCCACAACTCCTTCTAAAGAAGAAAACTTAACATTATACTTAGTTTACGTGTAAAGATATCTATACATCGGCAGTCGCACGGGAATCTTTGAAATGCTATGTTTCCTCCAATGTAAAATGCATGTATTACACATATAAACCTTCCTCTTGAATCACTGTCTATTGCTCAAAACTGCATTAAAATTTGTTGGGTAGTTTAATAGATATAAGCGAAAATACAGCGGATTCTACTTTATTTTATTTTATAATGCTATTAAGTTTTCAGGTTGAGTTGTTTTCTAAAGTAGTTAATTGTACAATATCGTTCCATTATTTTTTATATATGTATATTATGTGTTTGTAAATGATGTTCTGACAATTCGTCAAAAATATTTTAATTATTATTGTATTTATTTCATTGCGGATGCAACAAGGATTTGTGTGTAAATTTAGATAGAAAACTATGTTAAAGATTATCCCAGAATTACTTATATTCACAGCTATAAATTAGTTTTTTGTGCGCAGTGAATTCGAAGTTCCTTCACGCCATTTCCCTGGACAAACCCACGTTTGGCGCGTAGCACCATGGCTGCAGCGAGGTCGAGTGAGGGCTCGCGAAGAACTGTACTGCCACGTGGCCAGAGCCCTCGCGCTGATCGTCGTGGTGGCCAGAGACCGATTGATGCGGGATGAGCCGCTGTCTGTGATCGCAGGAGCTAAATCTTTGCTGCAGGGGTTACATAGGTCAGTATATAAATTAAAACATTTGTCCATAGAGCTATTGGCCCTTTCTCTTTTACTGTGTATAAGTCAATAATGGGCCAATGATGTAGTAGCATCATTAGGCCGCCATGGTGTGGGTCACCACTCTGCATTATTGCATTGTCTGCATTCGCAATGAGTATGATGATCTTCACTCTTGGATTCTGCTTATGCTTTCCATCAGGCAGAGTAGAGACATTTTGGACGGCCTATACATAAAAAAAGTATAGTTTCGGTGACTTCGCAATGTTAAATTAGGGTTTTAAAGAAATCAAATGAAATCTGCTCAAAATAAATAAGTAAGATGAATATTTTCAGACATCTAATACACGGCACCGTCTAGTCCCAAACTAATCAGAACCATGTATTTTGAGTACTAGACAACTAAGATGAATTACATATGTACTTTTTTGTAAATAGATACATATTATACCTATAAAACATCGTAACTCCGAAACAAATACTTTTAGATCATAAAAACATTTGGTCCGACCCGTGAATCGAAAAGTAGTATAAGTTATTGTGAACACGTAATATTTCATGCTGTACTCATGCTTCATTTTCTGAATATCTTACATTAATCTACATTAATGTATTTGTTGTTTAGTTTCACTTTAGTTTAATGAAAGTATTGATAACCTCGAATCTCTGCCGAACATGAAAATTGTGTACCTTCCTTTATTGAAATATCTGTGTTCTTATATAAACATGATAAGAGCTAAACTGCTGATAAATATACACAGAGCCATTAAACCGGCTATAAACCATAACGATAAGTAGTCATTAATATATTTTTTTTTATTATTATTTAGGTTATTGGACCTGGTGTTTGGTATGCCATCCTTAGAGGCCCGCGATCTCGAAAAAAAGATACGGGAAGAGAGGTCACGATACTTGGTTGCAGAACTGATATGCAAGGTAAGTGGGATTGATTAAAATTTTAGTAAAAAGTTAGTCTAGCGCTGTTTGTTTGAATAGTTTGTTAGACGACATTAGTAAACATATCAATTCTACCCGCATATTTTTTTGAGTATAAGAAGAGAGCCTCTGTGACCGGGGTTGCTCATTTATTCCCTATGTAATAAAAAGAGAAAAAAAAACATTGATTCGAGTGGTAGACTGTTCCTATCTTTCATAATTATTAGTATTTTTACATTGTAAAAGTTAAAAGTACTCCAAAATCTTCTATGTACCCTCATTTAACGGGTTCTGCACTATTCATCAGCTTATCGCAGTCCACTGCTGGACATAGGCCTCTCCAATTGCAAGCCACTTAGTTCGATCTTCGGCTTCTCGCATCCAGCTCCGGCCAGCCGTCTTGCGCAAATCATTACTCCACCTGGCCTGTGGACGTCCTACAGTGCGTTTACCGAGACGCAGTTCCTATTCAAGAACCCGTTTACCTCAACGTTTATCGGTTCTACAGCAAATAAGGCTGGCCCACTGCCACTTCAGCTTGCTAATCCTGTCGGCTATGTCGATGATCCTGGTTCGTTGTCGCAACATCTCGTTTCTGATCCGATCTCTTAGAGAAACGTCGAGCATAGCCCTCTTCATTACATGATCCAAAACGTCTTTTTCTTTGTAATTTGTAGAGATTTTAGATCAAATAGATGTGAAAAAGGTGTGTGTTTTCCTTTACAGCCTGAACACCAAGAGGATATAGCGGCCTTAGCTGCGTGGGTGACTCGAGCTATGCGTAGAGCAGCTTCAGAGAAATCCGACGCCCGGGAACACAACCGTCCACCACCACCCGTGCCTTGTCTCTACACCACTCCACAACGCACACAGGTACTGGTTCTCGATAGCTGATAAAGATATGTAGGTAGGTAGTAGAGCCACGCTGATTTCAGCACGAACGGACTGGCTAGACCGAGGCGATTCTACTATCCAACAGAAGACCATCCTAAAATGATAGCATTCGTGCTGTTGTGTTTCGTTGGCTGATAGCCACACCGGAGGCCCAATGATGCATGAAGCATTTCAATAGTCCCCCATAGTGTGGGTCACCTTGTTGCATTTTATTTTATGAGCTAAGAGGCTTTGTAACCACCACTCCAACATTCTGCTCATGCTTTCTATCAGGCGGAGGAGAGTCACCTTACCACACTTACATATAAATTTATGTAATAAAAGAATAAATAAATAATAATAAATAAATATTTCGAACATCTAACACAACGCCATCTAGTCCCAAACTAAGCAGAGCTTGTACCATGGGTACTTGACAACTGATATGAATACATAAATAGTTTTTTTTTTGTAAATACATACATATTATACATAGAAAACACCCAAACTCCGAAACAAATATTTGTAGATCATACAAACATTTGGTCCGACCTAGGATTCGAACCCGAGACCTCATGGACAGCAGTCGCGTACGCTACCACTGCGCCACCGAGGCAGTAATAAAAGAATCCTGTCTAGAATTTGTTTTTGAATATTTTTTTATGATTTTGCCTCAAGATATATATACCCTTGTGTTTCACAAAACATCGTTTGCCAGATCTTCTAGTATATTTTTTTTATACTCTTTATTTTATTTTTAAGGAACTTTTGAACACAGTTCATGCCAGTTTCATCTTAACCTAAACATATAAATATTTAAAACCAACAAACAAGGAAACATTTTTTTTTTCCCGAGCTTTTAACTTCTACTGCTTAAGTAACTCTTTTAACCTAGTAAGAATATCAACTTTATGTCGGTATTTTTACGAGTGAATGTACAAATTATAGATAAATTACACCCACACACAGAACAAATAACTAAAAATGTTTGTTTTTAGGTGGATCTACGTCTCTATCGGCGAGAAGTCCTGCGACGAGCTGCCCCGACTCTTCAAGCTTTATTGGAGCGAGAAGCGCGGGGCTGGTTCCTACATTTCAGAGAGCGACGGGCTGCACACCTAGCCAGTCAGAAGATGCCCATGAAAGATATTGAGGAGGTGATTTGTTTCTTTTGTTAAGTATTGATTTATATCACTGAATTTAATCATTTACAAAGTTAAAGCAGCTTGCTTTCCTTTGTTCAAAATGGAAATTAAAACAACAAAAAATACTTATAAAATACGACGAGTGTAGTATATAATAATAACTTTTGTAAATAATATATTTATGCATATGTGTTTCAAACTAGCCATTTCTTTCACACACACAATTTGTCCACCATAAGATCCTGAGGAGCACAGCAGTAGATGAACGGCTTTGTTTTTAAATACATTAGCGTAAAGTTATGTTACGTAACTTTCGAAAAAAAAACGCGGTGTCAGCAGCTGTTATTAAAATAAATACCGTAGAATGACAGCCTCAGTAACTCCTGATAAGAAAAAATACAAGATGTTTTCTCTTATTTTTTCTCTGTATAATGGTAGTGGCAATGATGAGTGGCAATGGCAATGATGAATGGTAATGGCAATGATGAGTGGCAATGGCAATGATGAGTGGCAATGGCAATGATGAGTGGCAATGGCAATGATGAGTGGCAATGGCAATGAGGAGTGGCAATGGCAATGATGAGTGNGATGAGTGTTGGTGTCGGTGCAGGAGGTGCGCGAAGCGGCGATGCGCGAGTACGTATCGCGCGTGTGCGGCGCGGTGCTGGGGAGCGAGGCGCTGGCCGCGCTCGGACCTGACGTACCTGCGTTGCTTGCCGCACAGCTGCGAGCTTCCGCCATCGTCGCCAGGTATACCACCCTTTACTGGCTTCGTGTATACACAAGTCCTTGTCTTGCAGTCTACTTTTTTTGTAGTATACTTCACGGGCTTTCTTATTGAGATTAAACTCTCTAGTTTAAAGATATTTTATTTTGATTGTTTGTTACATTGAATCACTTGGTTTATTTTAATCAATACTCTCGTATGGAACATTGTCTAAAAATTCGTCGGAAAAGTGATGACAATCATGGGGATGATTTAAATGAAATATCATATCACAAAAAAAATAAGAAATCAGTTTTTCATTCAGAAGCATTAACTTCCAGGCATATAGGCTTCAGGCTTCATGCATATATGTTTTAAATATTATTTTATTCATTGTTTTTATAGTCATTATTACTTTAACTAATATTTAACTGAAAAAACAGTATTACTTTAATAATAATACATTTTCAAATAATAATTTTGTGATAATTTCCGTACTAAATTGATTGTGTATGGCTAAGTTATGCATGTGTTAAGTGTGCAGACTACACGGTTGGCCTAGTGGTTGGAGTGGTCGCCACACCGCTTCCTATTGTGCCAAGTGTTGTGGGTTCAAATCCTACATGGGACAACACTTTGTGTGATCCATAAATTGTTGTTCTAAGTCTGGGTGTACTTTGTGTCCGTTTCATGTATGTTTGTAAAGATCCCCGCGACACAGGAATGTATATTCCTAATGCGGGAGTTGTCTTTTTAAAAAGAAGAAAAAGAAAAAAAAAGTAATGTTCATATTAATCGGTATAACAAATTGGTCAGAGCGGAGGAAGGCGTCCGCCGCAAGCTGCAAGCCGGGCTGGCGACGGCCGAGGCGGGCGTGCGCGCCAGCCACCCCGTGCTGGCGCGCGCCGGCGCTTGGCGCGCCGAGCGCTTGGCGCTGGCGGCCAAGCGCCTCAGCGCCGAGTTGCGCTGGGCTCACATGGAGGACGCGGCTGCCGACATGCTGGCTCACAAGCTGCATCAGCACAGATACTTCTTGCTCAGGGACTTGGCGTTCTTGAGGGACAGGGAACCATTACTTATGAAGGTACGTGAGATTGTAATTTACACTCTCTGTTGAAGCACTTGTTGCAATACATTCTAGAATTAAACCCACTTGCAGTTATTCCACTATTTTATTTATTTATTTTTACTCTTACTTATGACATCATCAAACCTTTGATGATACCATAAGGCGAAACGGGAAAAATAAATAAATAAAATAGTGGAATAAGTGCAAGTGAGTTTAATTTTAGGAAGTGCATGAATTTCAACATTTTAATTATTAAATATTAGAAGCTTTTTATACACCTTTTTCTGGAGAGACCTATGTCCAGTAGTGAACTGTTTAAGGCTGTTGAATATGATGATTTAAAGTTTTTTCTAAGTTTAATAATTACATGAAATCTCATTACTTTATTATGTAGTTGTATATAGTAGATCTACTCAGATTCGCAAATAATTTCCGAAGCGATTTGACTGCCCCGAAATATCTCTGGAATGTTTTAGATCATTGTGAGTCTTCTGATGTGTCCCTATGTTTTTTGGGCTATTCACATTGAAATAGTTCAAAATGTTTCAACTTGATATGTTCATAACTCAAGTGATATATGCAGAAAAACAAAGAGAAAAAAAAATGACACAGAACCTATACCACCTCTACTGGTTTGCTTGGCATAGTAGCCCAAACTTTTTATGAAAGGAAACACTAGTAATGGAGTATGGCAATGCAATACTGTGCGAAAAGAAGGAATACTGCTACTATTTGGACAGCGTGATATAGTAGATCAAAACCTCCTTTCTAAAGAAAGACCAGCCCAGCATTAGATTGTTAAAGGCTTTTAATGATGATGGTATACTCCCCAGGAGCTACGCCTGGCAGTATCTCCGACCCGCACGTTCACGTGGGCCACTCGTATCTGGCGCGCGTCGAACTGGATCGTGGTGCGGCACTTCAGGGGGAGGCGCGAGAGGGTCCCCACCGTGCTGTCCTCCAGGGCCACGTCCATCGTCACCCCCCGCTCTGACCCCTCGCAGCCCGTGTTCCTGGTGCACCGGGATACTTCCAGAACTACCACTACTAGGTGGTGCTCTTGGAGACTGCTTAATTTGGCACACAGGTTGATATTTATACAAATAAATTATGTCTGTAATTTCAAATGATCAATTTTTTACTTAATGCATATAGCATAGCATATAAGGTACACACGTAAATTTTTTTTTAATTTTCCTCTGTTTGTTTCGACTAATCTCTGGTAAGGCTAGAGCGATTTTAACAGGAATTTCAATATTCAGTGGAATATCTATAGGAATATAATATTATAAAGAGTAACTAAGACTAGTTTAGAAAACAAATTATTGTAGAACAAAATTAAAGCAAAAATTTAACTATAATTATATATAATATAAATAATATTACCTCGAGGCTATGCTAGTTTTTCAAGAATTGATAATACGTGAGTAGTTTGAAAAGTTTCCGACGAGTTTTATTTATTTTAATAGTCTCATTGAACATTACACACTTCTCCGAGCAATGTACACTCACTAGTTGTTATAAACGATTGCTGCTAATTTCACGATGAAGTTGGAAACTTTTCAAACAATATTGTCAGTATATTGTGGTACATGCCAAAATAAAATCGATATCGAACCTTAAATCGAATGAAAATGTTCATCATCGGGTGATTAAACATACACATTACGCACTTGTAACGCCTCTGGTGTTGCGGGTGACCATATACGTCTTTACTGTATATTACCAATACACTGTATTGTCTCAGGACATGGTGTTGGAGCTGGAACATAATGTTTGTGCTGGGTATCCTGGTACCTTGGTGCTCACCGATCTCTCTTCGCACGCTGCTCTGCATCAAACCCTTTGTGCCTGACCTCGAACTTTCGCAGGTTTGACTACCCTACATTTAATTTTATATATTTTCTTACTTCCTATTCGTAAATATTACTAACTAACTCAACATCTCAGTCTCAAAACAAATGTTACAATTTTTATAGGTAGTTAATTTATTTATTTTTTTAAGACATTTCTCGCGTTGGGAATATACATTCCTGTGTCGCGGGGATCTTTACAAACATACATGAAACGGACACAAGTACACCCAGACTTAGAACAACATTTTATGGATCACACAAAGTGTTGTCCCATGTAGGATTTGAACCCACAACACTTGGCGCAGTAGGAAGTGGTGTGGAGACCACTGAAACCACTAGGCCAACCGTGTAGTCAGTTGTTCTGTCTATAAATTGTTTTAGCTTGAGGAATATGTAGAGGTGGGTTAAAGGGAAGTGACTTAGATGGTACGGTTACTATAAACTAAGTAGCAACGGGTCCATGTCTGAGGCACATACTCCAAAAGACTCCTTACATAGGTGCAGTATAATACTTTAAGAGTTTTGGCTTCAGTAAAGCTTTTGCCTACACGCATTATAAAACCAAGTCATTCAGAAGCCTTTTTAACAATTGTATCAATGTGTGTCAAAAAGCTACTTAGAGTCCTAGTACACTCCCAGGTCTCTGATGGTACTATTTCTTTGAAGAGTATTACCCCCCAAAGTATAAGAGGTGTGCAAGAAGTTATGTCTTCTAGTATATGTTACAAATGAACATTTGGGTTGAGATCAAGTTTATTTAGACGGCAGTGCTCTTGTAGCCACAATCATGAACCAAATTTTTGTAAGTATTTTATTCCTTACAGGTAAACGGTACATTATTCCCCAAACGCAGTAGTGAAACGCAGACGATGTGGTCACGGCTACTGACGCTTTGGCGACACGTGTCTAAGGAAAGGACGAGGTTCGAGACTGAACCGGACACAGGTAGATTTTGTGATTTTACATGGTCCTTTCATACGTTGAGTTGCGTTAATTCTTTTTTAAAATTAAGACTGGATTTTATTGTAAATTCCCTTTTAAATTTATTCAGTTTAGACTTCTAAATGTTAGTACTTAATTTTTGTTTGACATTTATAAAACATCTGGTCTTTCGAGCCGGATATAAACTAAAAACTAATGAGAGTAATAACATTAACAATATAAGCATTTTTAAACATTACCTAAACAAGGCTCTAATAGCCGAACCCAAAAAATCTTGCGAATAATAAAGGCTAAGAAAATGTTCTAAATGTATATCCATGTTTGAATACAATATAGTTTAAATATAACAGCAGTCACGTATGGTTCAGGTTTGCTGGGCAAAGGGCTAAGTCGTGGCGCCAACCGCGTGTGGAACTACGGCGTGGTGGGGGGCGTGGGGTCAGCGCTGCTCCTGCTGCTGTTCCCCATCGTGAGCCTCGTGAGCTGCGCCCTGTGCGGGGCGCTAGCGCTGGCCGCCCCGCTCTGGGTCCCTCCGCTGGCGCTGTTGCTCCACGTCGGGGGCGTGCTCATCTACGACATCGACTGTCCCAATCCTGATAAGCTTAACAGGTGATGTTGTTTCTTCTATATACCTGATAGAAGTTTAGGAAGCACTTGCTTATGTATAAGATATAGTTAAGGTAGATACAATAATACTATTTTTGTGACATGCACATTACATAGGTATTATATAGATAATATTTGCAGACCATACTAACATTTAGTCCGACTCGGGAATTTAACCCGAAACCTCAAGTATAGCAGTCGCTTACGCTACCATTGCGCCACTAAGTCTGTGTAACTTTTTAATCTATGATAGGTAACCCTTTATAGATTCCGGAATTATACTCTTATCGCAATGTTTATTATTTCTGGTCAGATGGTTCGTGTTACTAGAAGTGTTAATATGGCGCATCGGAGTCCTAGGGCTGCTGCAGCCAATCGCTTCTCTGATATTGGCGTTGGTCCTCTGTCCATTTGCAGCTCTGCTTTTACTTGTTGGTGAGTGACATACTAACACAAATCTAGCACACAAATATGTATAATGTAGATGGAAACTATTTGAACCTCGATCGGCAAATCTACAACTAACACGTAAGGTGTATACACCTTACGTGTTAGTTGTAGAACAAACAAAAACATATTTCCTGTCTTGTGCTTCTTCAATTATGGGAGATCACAACGTGGACATTATAAAGACAATTACAATCTTTAATAAGCTACCCCCTAGTCAAGTAGCAATCTACAAGCGTAAGCAATAATAAGAACCTAATAAATGTATGAGAAT